>CAICTM010000107.1:87149-119863 GCA_903772945.1 Seminavis robusta | reverse complement strand
TGAGTTATCGACAATGGCGTCGACTGTTGTTGTTGTTGTTTGTTGTTTGTTGTGTTGTTGTTGTTGTTTGTTATTGTTTATCCCAATGGGCGACATGGCAATGCTACCTAATCTTCTATCCTTCCAACTACCGACGGTGCTTCCCTTCCTACTACCGACCGACCTCCTTCCTCTACCGATACCGATACCACTACCGACCGACGACCGACCACCACTACTGCTGCGCTATTGTGCCTTGAACTCCTTTCCTCTAAACCGATACAGACAACAACAACCAACTACTACTACAACTTGCTGGGCTAGTTTGTCTTGAAGTCAGCGACTACATGGGTAGGGGCAAGACACTTGGCAACAACAACAACAACTACTACTACTACCTCTACGGATACCGACCGACTACCTCTGTCCCCCACCGAACGTCCTCTACCAAACGTCGTCTCGCCTCTATCGGTTACCGTCGTCCACGTATTGGTGGAAGAAGCAAGCGGCCGTCGCCAATGAGGATCAAAAGCACACCTGACTTTCTCGCAGTGGCATACTGACTCGAGCTGTTGCTTAATGCATACCCATCAATGAGTTTGACGAGCCACAAGGATGGATTCAACTGGCAAAGTACCGTGATTTGGAAAGAGCCTGTGTGCGAAGCAGACAAACTACGATGTGCTATTCTTTGCAAGATTATATCCATGGAATCGGACTACTCCACAAAGCTCTTTGAACCATCCAGACAACGAGCAACATAATCAGCAATTATTCACTAGCCTAAGGGAGATCTATCGGGAGCGGAGGCAGAGTATGACTGGTCCCGCTAATGGTTCACACAGCATTAATATGAGAGAGATAAAGTACCGTTCACAAAAAGCTGGAGGACAGATCCTCCCCGTGACCGAAATGGCAATACACGGCTCTTACGCTTATTCGCGACTCGATACTAAATAGGGTTTGAGTTCGACTCATGACTGAGTCTCTCGTGAAATGTCATTTGAGACAGGGTTTCCAATGACGCGCTATTCATACTAGATTGATGATGAAACATCGCTCCTAGATATTTAGCTAGCGTGGAGTACTTCCACGCTACTAGATCCGGCTAGACAAACCTTCCTCGCGTTTTCCGTTTTAGGATCGTGGAATGACGTAGCATTACTACCACAACCTACTCTATCACAACTTACAGTCTCCCGCCGGAAACCAGATCTACGATCCCTTGATGAATATCTCTCTCGTTGATTAGTTTTCATAGCTTTCTAATCTCTCCAATAACTTTCATTCTCTCAAACTCAATAAACTCGAAAGATCTTTAACTAGCTTTAGCGTAGTGCATTTTGTTAAACAAACACAATAGCTTTCAGCTACCTCAATCTATTCCTTCACCATGAAGAATGCTCAAGGAAAGCATGCGTTCGGCAACTTCGAAAAACAGTTGCCGTGACAAAACCCATTCTTCCTCTCGTCGACATGGACGACCAAAACGAGATCGACGATACTCGTGCAACCACTTGCAAACTTCGCAACCATGTTCCCAAGCGCAAATCAGAACTCTGACAATGAGGAAAACTCCTCTATCAAAACTTCCAATCACTTGGATGGAGAAATCTCTATCTTGGGAATAGGCCGGAATGATGACTCAACGGAACCCCGTTCCGATTTTCTCATACCAAAGTGAGGAAGAATTCACTAACTAGTAAACAAGAATGTTTTGCAACTGGTGAACTCTACGGCAAATTAGATGAAATTTGCCTAGAAGCTGATCAAATAGACTCTGATGATCTATTTTAGCATCGTTAACCTCACCCGTGGCCAACCACCTCGTAAACGTCGCAAGAGAAGAGACCTCAAACCCATCGTCTATGTTAGATTTAACAAGCGAGAAAAAGGGAAACCAAAACCCGTTACAAGCTCCGTTGTTTACTGGATACAGGAGCATCTGGAACCTTGATTGCCAAACCTCATGCTAAGAAAATTTACTCATGAAGGATCTTGTGGGCCTCCAAACGATGTGGACTACCCTGCAGGAGAATTAAACACCAGTACGAAGTGCAAGGGTGCAATCATGATTCCTGAATTCCACGATGATAGAATTATCGAATTGGATTTACACTTCACCAAGAGCTTGGGGGGCGTATGACCATGATCATAGGTCGAGATTTTCTCTCTGACTTAGGTTTCAAGTTCGATTTCACTACCATGTCAATGGAATGGGACGGCGCATCTATCCCTATGAAAAGCAAGCGACACCAATGAAGAAGAAAACTTTTCATTCCTGATCCTAACGCTGTTGATGACAGTGCAGATCGTCTCAAGAAGATTCTTGATGCGAAATACGAACAAGCTGACTTAAGGCAGTTTTGCCAAAGTCAAGAGCAGTTGAACACGGAAGAGAGGAACAGCTTCATTCCCTTAACTGAAGAAGTACTCTGAACTATTCGATGGTACTTTAGGACAGTGGCAGATGGAACGACTACGAAGTAGAAATTCTCCCTGATGCTAAACCCTATCATGCAGGGCTTAGCCCTATTCCACGGGTCCAAACCAAACACTCTTAAGATGGAGGGTGAACGTCTCTGCGAAGCAAGAGTACTCAAGAAGGTAAAACGTTCCGAGTGGGCGGCAAAAACTTTTATCATTCCCAAAAAAGACGGATATGTACGATTCATCTCTGTTTTTCGGGAACTGAACAAAAGATTTAAGCGAAAGCCTTATCCTATCCAAAAATACAGGACATGCTCTTGAAACCAGATGGATTCAAGTACGCTACTAGTCTAGACCTGGACATGGGATACTATCACATCGGGCTGTCAACTCACTCGAAGCAACTGTGTACCATTGTACTCCCGTGGGTAAAGTACGAGTACCAGATTTTGCCAATGGGCCTATGTATGAGTCCCGACATCTTCCAAGAGAAGATGGGAAACATAATGCACGACCTTAGAAAGTTCCGTGCATACATTGATGATCTACTCATCCTAACTAACGGCGATCTAGCAAGATCCACGTTGAAAGTTGGATGAAGTTCTCCGACGGCTTTTCGAGAAGCCGGACTTAGATCAATGCTACCAAGTCCTTCCTCGCAAGAGGAGAAAATTTGAGTACCTAGGTTACTGATTACTCGAGAGGGATCCAACCTATAACAAAGAAAATAGAATCGCATCAAGAATATCGCTCTTCCTACAACAGGAAGGAACTCCGTAGTTTCATTGGACTAGTGAAATACTATCGAGACATGTGGATTAGACGACCACATGTACTGGCCCACTCGCTTCGTTGACTTCCAAAACAACGAAGTGGATATGGGAAGCCGAACACGATAAAGCCTTTAGCCAGATGCAGAAGATCATCAGCAAATAAACCTTGCTCGCCTACCCTGACTTCAATGAAACATTCGTTATCCACACGGATGCGAGTGTTACTCAACTAGGTGCAGTGAATTCCCAGAAGGGAAAAACCTACGCGTTCAACAGTAGGAAGCTCAACCCTGTTCAGACACGTTACACCAGCGATGGCTTTCAAAAAGCACCGATTTGAATTTATGGGAGGGTTTGGTGCGAGCAAAGGAGTGCGAAAACGATTATCCGTTATCAGTTGAATCCGATTTGAATTCAGAGATAGTGTGAGACCAACGTCAAAAGACCTGTTCCATGACGTATTTGCTGACACTTACACTGTTCTTCAGACAAAAGAGACTTAGAAATGAGGGGCGATGACTGCAGTCTTTGTCAGATCCCCTTCCGTTACGTGATACTGCTGGATGATACCTGTGTCGCACTATGACTGGATCATGTCTGGGATTGGGAATTCGGAATCCAACGGATAACCCTCTCCCTCTCCTCTTCTTTTTCCCTCCCCCGCGCTGGTGCCTAACCCCCCCATAAAGTCGCAAAAAGCTTGAAGCTGAATTTAGGCGTCGACTTAACCTGTTTGCCTCCCTCACAGCATGCTTTACCAGGTAAACAGCATAGTACATGTATGCGAGAGTGGAGCGAACTGGACTCACCTATTTGACACAAATTCGCTCAAATAAAAAGGCATAGAATTGTCATTTGTTGCCCTGCCAGGGCCAGACCTTAAACGTCCAAACATCCATTTCGAACCGATGTGCGATACGTTTGTGCATACGAGTAGCTGAAGTAAGCCGTCGACTAACCTGTTTGCCTACCCCTAAATCTGAAGAGGGAAAAGAAGCGAAGGGTGCAGATTTTTGTGGAAACGCTGTGCCCATCGAAGCTCGTCCCGCAAGCCCACAGCCCAGCTCGACTGAGCCAGAAATAATATTGAACCTGGCTCGCATTCCTCTAAGGTTATATTCTGCGATGTGGTTGCATGCGTGTTTTTGCTTGAATCAATATACAAGTCTACAGCATCTCCAGGCGGAGATTCCTCTAAGGTCGGATTTTGCGCCTCTAACTAAGGTGGGATTCTGCGCCAGTAAACCCCCGTTGAATAGAATATGTTGTCAGGCGTTGCCAAAGAAGATAGCAAGGCTGGACGACACTGGGCGAATGGGCAATCGTTTGTATCGGCACTATGAAGGAGCACGGGTATTAGTGAAGGAAGGAAAAGTCAGAATTACTTTGGTAGACAGAAGCCCTACGATGATCATTCTTTGGGGGAGCCTTGGGAACGATCTGCGCGGGCTACCCTACGCAGGACTTTTGAAAGAACAAGTCCAACCCGTCCAGCCTTTGACCACCCGCAAAAAATAGTTCGATGCACTCGAGTTGCAGGCAGTGTGCTCGAGGATCCCAACGAGGACAAATCCTTGGTTTTACTGGGACACTATTGAAATAATGTTTGTACAGTGGACACCCATGTTCGAGGCATCGGGATCGGATGAAGCAATCACTGCTCCACTCGTGCATGGCAGACTGTGTATTGCTAACTCTGGCTAACGTAGCTAGAATGCATCGTGAAAAAGGAAAAGAAGCGGAGGGGCACAGATTGCAGAACATTTTGTAGCCAGGTTTGCAAACACTGTGCCTCATCGAATCCACACTAGATAGCCACTGGAGAGATGCCGTGGATCGATTCCTATTGCTGGTGTGTGCTTCGGTTGTGTGCGGGCCAAAGTCTTGTTCAGAGCTCAAGCGTCACAGGTAACGAATACGCCTAAATGAAGAGCATACTATCTCTGAAGTATAGGCTGGGTACCGTACGAGGCACCGTAAGAGGTGCAGCGGGCGTAGAAACATGACTAGTACGGTACTGGTAGTTGTGATAGCAGCCGTGTAGCAATGTTTCATCTTGACCAGAGTGTTGCATCTATGCAATATGTAGTTCTTTATGCAGAGATTAAATGTAGGACATGCAGCCCAGCGAAGAACAGTGACACGGCGAGGCAGGATCCTCTCCATGAAGACACTGAGTTGTGAAGCGCCGAGGACGTAAGATCCAAATCTCCCGACGAGGCCCTGTCAAGGCGGTCCAGCATTGTTTGCAAACTTTCCCCTTGAACTGGAACCATTCCCGTAGCTGTGACCAGATCTGGCTGAGAGAAACCAAACTTTAGCAATGGAACTGTATCTCGAAGTGCTTCCCTATCGTTGAGGAGGTTCATTGATATGCTGCGAACGAGTGGATTGTAAGTGCCTCCACCGATTGTTTCAGCGGATGGAAGTACATAGACACCATCCTGATTTTGAATGGGAGCGGCTGCAAGCAGTTCTTTGTTGTCGTGGTAGTAGTTGAAACCTATGTATGCAATGGCGTCGCCGTGACTCTGCAGATAGGCCACCAGCGTGAAGCCCAAAGCTTGGAAGTAGCCTTTAGGTCTTGACACGTCAATGTCCTCTCCATTTGCCTTGTCTGCCATAATAGTCTTTCGGAAATTCGTGTGCGTTCCTAGTACCGTAGCAAGAAGACCACTATAAGCCGATTTGAACCAACTGGGTCGTCATGTATGTGGTGTTTCAAACGAACCAGCCTCGCACTTACCTTCGGTTAGAATGTCTCCGGCCAAGCGGATCTCCTCTTTGGCACAATCAGGGTGAAGTTCGCTCCACAAGTGCGTGCTTGTGTCGTTGTCGCTATTCTTCAAACTCGTTGCATTCCACCCAGTCGCTTCCAGTGCACTTTCTGAATACCCAGAATAGATCCATCGGAGCTGGTCGATGGTGAATCCTCCAAGGATTTGCTGGCACTGGTCTGCGATACCCCCTTTCTTGAGGATAACGGTGATACCGTCGTAGGCAACGTCGACTTTGACTGCCGAGCGCGACGTATCCCCTTTGAGGCAATCGTAGACGTACTGGTGTTCCTTTCCTTCGGCCCCCTTCCACTCCCTCGACATCGTTCCAATCGTAACTGGCGGTCCCTTGTGAAGATTGGCACAGACGCGTCCTGCACCGGCGCTGCTCCCCCCTTGTTCAATTGAAATGTCCACCGTAGGGCACCCCAAGTTGTAGACGTCGGACCAGATTTGAGCCACGGGGAAGACCGTCGCGCTACCGGCCATGGAGATGCGACCGTACTCCGGACCGCAGCTGTCCTGGATCTCCTGCATAGGCACACCTCCTGGAATCTGAAGCCGAGTTTTCATGACGACAGAATCCGAAGTGTCCAAGGCCCAAAAGCCTGCCTCACTCAGAATCTTGGTGCCCTCCTCAGAGAGACCAAATTCCAAGAAGGGTGCCGTGAGACGCAACGATGCGGGATCGTTGTGCACGCCCAAGTACATGGCACGCGAAAGGGGATACTGATTGTTGTCGAATGCCTCTGCCTCGGGCAGAATGGGTTCTCCGTTGTGGTTGTCCTTGATGGCCACGGCCTGAATCTTGTCCGCATGGTCGCGAAAGGCAGACGAATGGAGGTCTCGAAGCTGTATGAATGCAATCGCCTCCGTGTGATTCTCCAAAAACTCCAAAGAATCTTGCACGGTTGGGAATGTGTAGTAGACTTTGGTGTCTTCGTGGTCCAATACTCGTGCAACGGTACGGATGGTTTCTCCATGTCCATACAAGACATGATCCGTAAGAAAACTAGCAGCTCCATATTCCACTCCTACCGAAGCCAACATTATCTCCGTCTCGGTACAACCCTCGTTCAGTTCACTCCAGAGATGTGTCCCGATGTCCCCATCGGAAAAGGGGACAGCATCGGATAAGGATTTCATCAGTTTCTCATTGTAGCTGCTAAAGATCCATCTCAATTGAGTTGTCGTGATCCCGCCGCCTAGGTGATGTTCAATGCACCTGGAGGCAGTGCCGTTGGCTGCCGCCACAAGGGCAATGCCTTCATGAGCCAAACGAATCTGGTACACCGTACGCAAGAATACGGTAACAATGTGAGGGCACAGTACATGTACGCGATGGATGAGTAGGAAGAGGGTTCCATGCTTTGCTGCAAGGATGCATACGGTACATACCAGGGTCGCCTTGCGGTGTGCATCATCTTCATGCTGCTGTGCACTGCAGTCAAAGCTCCATCCATTGTCGGAGGTTGCCTGAGGAGCAAAGAAGGGCCCCGACATTCCAGCCAGGTCCAGATTGTCATAGATGGGTTGTATTCCACAGACCCTTGCTGCCCCCGTCGCATAACCAACGCCTTCAATGCGAATGTCATGGAGTGGACAAAACTGATTAGTGGATGCATTCTTCATCATGTAGGCGTCCTTCCAGGCTTGAGCGAGTCTTTGCACGGATTGGGTTCCACCAATCTTGATGGTGCCATCTTCGGGACATTCCACCTGGGCACGCCGTAGTTGTGATGACGCCGCGACTGATGGTAGCACTGCAAAAAGAACAGATAATCCGAGGGTCTTCATGGTCAATTATTGTGTTTATGCACAATGGCTGTTGTGAGGTGTGAAGGAGGTTGTTTTTGGGGTGTTTGTGGGATCCGATGGAAAGGACGTGATGGGGGGCTTTTCATTTCCAACAGTGCCTGTAATTATGGAAGCACAGAATCGAATCCTTTTCGAGCACCCAATCCTTCCTCCTCTACTACTAGTAGCTAGTACCGGTACCAATGCGAGTTCTCCCAGCAAGGCTTGTTTTCTCCCCGCGAAGAATAGTTGGGGTCCGGTATTTCCAGAAGCTCAAGGGATGGCTTCGGATCTTGGTCCGCGGTCCACTTGGTGTTCGCATCAAAGACGAAGTCATGGTTCGCAAATGACTTCAGAAGCTGGATGAGAACAGCTTGAGCACCACAAAAGGGTCCTTTCGGGATTTGTTTCACCCAGGCCAGTTGACTACTAGCTAGCTAGCTAGCTAGATAGATCGTACGATGGTGCTACTGTAGAGTACCGTACTCGAGCATGTCATTACGAGCTCATTTTGAAATGTCAAGAGACTAGAGCACTGCCAGCATAGAATGGTAGCCTTTCTTTGGCTTTCGTTTAGAATACTCACTTTTTGCTGCAATTGATAAATTTGTGAGGTACGCGAATATGTCATACTGAACCACCCAACTGTCCTACTTGAGTACTAAACATCTTTTTCTTGGCTTTTTGTTCTCATCAGGTGGCTGCAATGCAACTCAATGGGCCCCAACGGAGCTACCAGTAGCTCTAGCTAGAGCCAGCTGCAAACCGCAACAGTCGCATTGTCTGCCTAAGCGATTTCATTGGCTCGTCACACGGACTTTTCGAAGCGAAGGCACAGTGCCAACAGTGACAACGTTGTCACTCTGGCTTCATGCATTGGCTGGATGAGCAAGTCATCAGATGCACGATAAGAATCAAAGCAAATCCATGCAGTTCGGCTACCGTGCCGTAGCTGGCTACAGGAAAAGGCTCAAGATACATGTAGATGACAGGGCGATTGCTAACTCTAACTAGCAGATGACAGATAACAGATGACTGATAGAGGCACCGCAGACAAAGCAGCTCAGAACTGAAGAGCATTGGAGGTGCAGTGTGAGGATGAGTGGAGCGGTTGAGTGCAAATGTATGGTGGCAGCCCAATTCTGCTGGGTGCTATTAATATGATGCATGGGAGGGACGATTTGTGGTTCTAGGTTTTAGTACTATAGCTGAAAGACAGCTTTACATCACCAACTGGCATTGGTTGCCAAAGTGGTCGAGGATCGAGTGCCATTGTTTCCAGCCAACTGCACGTACAGTACTCCTGCCAATGCTGCTTGTGCGGCCGCTCCCGTAGCGCACGGACGGTGGCGGCAAAGGCCCGAGGCCAACTATTACCTCACTAGTACCTACCGGTACCTGCGGTATGTGCGCATACTGTAGTAGAAAACGGAACAGACCTTAGTTGTTAGAATAGACTAGCTATGAAAGAAGCCAAATGAATGCATCGCATTATTATTGCGTTTCATGTCACGGTTTCATGTGCATGGATCACCGAAAGGATCCAACACTGTCCACTTCCTCCCAAATGCTGTTGTTGTACAGTAGGTCAGCTTGATCCATCCACCTTCTCACTTATTGCTTGGCAAGTTTTTAGTTATAATATTCATCAGTCAGTCAGTCAGTCAGTCAATCACCATGGGAAAAAGTGTCCGTAACGATGCTTCCAAGAAGCGCAAAGTCGAGGAAATCACAACAACGGCAAACTCGGCAGACGACGTTACTACCGAAGAAAATCTGAAACCTCCTGCCGCCGATACGGCGAATAAGAAAGACGGTGACAGTGGCAATCCCTATGACAAACTGCGCTGGATCACCGTCACAAATGATGGTGAGCCAGCCAACATGATCAAATTGGTGGGGCTCAAGAGTCTTTTTTCCAGGCAATTGCCAAAAATGCCGTACGTGTCATCCATTGTGGTGTTTGTTTGGGTACATGTATTTATTCTCCTAATTCATTCCTTCTTGTTGTTACTGTCTACCGTAGTCGAGCCTACATTGCGCGGTTGGTCTTTGACACTCGACACGAAAGCCTGGCGATTCTGAGCGATGATCCGACCGTCAAAGATTCGGACGACGAAATCATTGGAGCCATTTGCTTTCGAGCCTTTCCAGAAATGAGGGTATGTTCTTTCTATCTATCTACTTATCTTTTTGATTTGATTGTATTGGGTGTGAATAGAACTTGTTCGACTTGGTCCCAAATATATCTCACATGGCTCACGCTTGCCTTTTTTTAGTTTGCAGAGATTGGTGAGTGCAGATATACGGCATCTACCACCACCTTGACTGTCGTCATTGCTAAATTGAATTCCTCGTTTTCTATTTCGGATACTGTTATTCAACTTTAGCATTTTGTGCTGTCTCGGCTTCGCATCAAGTCAAGGTAAATATCGAGTGTGTTACTGTCCTGCATTTATTTGATCGAACGGAGCTGACAGAGTTCTTTTGCATGGAATGATTGGAATGTAGGGGTACGGAACAAAGCTCATGAACTTGGTCAAGCAGGAAGGAGCCAGAAGAGGAATCGAATACTTTATTACCTATGCAGGTGAGAATAAGAAATGGTCGCTGCATTACTGTCGTGACAATCAGCCTCAATCTCACCGCTGACTTGGTTTTCTCGACGAATGAAACAAGACAATTACGCCATTGGATACTTTAAAAAGCAAGGTTTCACCAAGAATATTGCCATGCCCAAAGGACGTTACCTGGGTCTCATTAAAGACTACGACGGAGGAACCATGATGGAATGCTACGTACACCCGTCCATTGATTTCACACGCATTCCGGAAATGATCCAGGCCCAACGACAATTCATTTTGGGTCGCGTCGCATACAAAGCCAATTCGAGCAAGGTCTATCCACCACTGCCCAAAGACTTTCGTCCCAATGTGGAGGGCGTTTCCAGAGTCAATGAAAGTGCGGCCCGTGCCATGGCCATTCCAGGGATGCGGGAGGCTGGATGGACCATGAACGATCTCATCAATGCGGGGGGACAAGGCAAGGAAGCCGACCGACAAAAGAATGCACTGAAAAACGAAATGCTGAGTATTGTGCGAAAACTCGAAGAACAACAATTTGCATGGCCCTTTCGTGAGCCCGTGGATACGAGTGAAGTACTGGTACGTTCGTTGTGCATGGCTGTGGTTGTTTGATTACATTCTGTTTTTAGAAAGACGGGCTAACACACAGTTGCCCTCTTTGTTCACACGTGGTGCTCCCATACACAGGACTACCTGGACGTTGTCACCGAACCGATTGATCTCTCCACCATTGAGAAACGCATCCGAAAGGGCGACTATTACAAATCCAAAAAAATGTTACATTCGGACTTGACGCTCATGGTCAACAATTGCAAGCTCTACAACGATGATGCCAGTACATACGTCCAGTGTGCTGTCAGCCTAGAAAAGTACCTGGAACACTTATTTAACGACGCTTGAGGAGAGAGGTGTGGTGGCGCTCGTCTTTTTGAAATCTCTTGTAGCTGCACCGTTATCGCAAGCTATGATACCCAGCTTTGTTCTCCGTTGGTATTATAATGGAGATATTTTGCATTGAGCCAAAAGGCACTTTTTCAATCGGTAGCTACATATTTCCTTGATTGCAATGAATGATTCTAGCAAGCTTTTAGTTGCAAGCACTTCCTCGACGGTATTGTTTGTAGTTGAAGGCGACTTGGACAGGTTGCTCTGCAAAAGAACTCTGCCGGTTCGAGTAACATCACCGCCTCATTTCTCGCATCTCAGATTGGAAGAAGATAAAGGAATCCAAACAAGCAATTATCCATCTCACAGATATATCCCAAGCATTCTAATGACCAGGTTTCTATCAAAAGGTTTCTACATGTAATGCAACTCACATTCTGATCTTTGTTCTAAGTATGTTTAGCATGGTCCTTTGATAACACAATCTACCAATCATCACTAAAATCATTTCCACTATCTTCCATCTTTTGAGCTGCAGCAGCCTCTGCCGCCGCTTTGGCTTCTGCTTCCGCCTGAGCAGCTGCAGCAGCCTCGGCTTCCATTCTGGCCTGTTCCATAGCTGCAGCCTGTTCTGCAGCCGAGGAATCAGCGGCTGCCTGTGCTTCCACCTGGGCTTGTGCAGCAGCTGCCTCAGCTGCAGCAATCTCTTCCGGAGTAGGTGGTGGTGCGTCACGTTGCTTGATCAGCTCAATCAAATTCAGATCTAAATCTGCCTTGGCGGTCATGTAGTCCACTGCAGGAATGCCAGTAGCCTTGGTTCCTGCCCTTTGGGCCAGGAACATCTGCTCCACTTGCAAAGCAATGCTCAAGTCGGGGAAGAAATCAGCATTCTCCGAGGGAATGGCCAAAGCCTTGGCTGCTGTCTCGCTCACCAAAGCAAGATCAGTCTTCCACAATGCCACAACTTCATCCATTCGAGATGGCAAGTAGGTACGCACAAAGAAGGCCGCTTCGGGTAGGCGGTGAGTGGCAATGAGTAGATCAGTGCAGGCTTCAACGTTGCCAGTCAACAAATAGGCCACAAAGGCAACATTGGTCCTCCCATTGTCAGCGGCAAGTTTGGCCAGCTTTGCCATACCAGATAAGTTTCCGGTTGCCGAGTAGAGAAGCAACAGATCGGAAAAGTCATTGGAAGCAATACTAGCAGCTTCACAGAGCTCCAAGTTGGTATCCTTAAGAGCGGCATCACTGAGGCGCTTCCATTTCGTTTCCGTGTCAGTGGAATGCTTGTCTTCCTCGGGAGTCTCCATGAGAATGGCATGAGCCTGGTCGGTTTTGCCCAACTCGAGCGACAAATCGAACTTGTGGTCGGGATCTGTAGTGACTTCCAATGCTTCCTCTTTGAATCCCTGGGACTCCAAGAATCTGGCAACCTTGGTGTACTCCGACTCTGGAATGTTGGGAAGTAGTTCATTGGCAGCATCAAAATCCCCTCGCATCACAGCAGTCTGGTACTGCAACACAGCCAACATGACACAGTAGGAAACAATGTTGAGTGATTTGTCAATCAAATAGATCCGGTCTTCCTTGGCCAAGTAACCCAGAACAGTGTGCTGTGTAGCACCACCAGAGTTGGTATCCAAATGAACAAGAGTTTCAATTTGTCCTCCAACACTGTACTTCAGTCGTCCTACAGTGTTGACATAGATGAAACAATCGCCAACCCACATTCCACTGGTAACAGTGTCACTGATCTCATAAAGCAAATCAAAACTTCCATCGATTCCGCCCTCGGGTGATACTTGCCCCATGCCAATGGCTTGAGCTGTCACAGCAGCATTGTGAGACAAGACATAGGCAGAGTCTTCACAAGCCAACAATACCATGTTGCCGGCATCACTCCAGTAGACAGCTTTGGGAGTAACATCAATCTTGCGAACAAACTCCCCACTCTCCCAATCGTAGAAGAGAACAGCACCCTCTCCACCCTTGACTCCAATCATTTGACCACCAAACAACCCATCAGCAGAAGCAGTGGCAGGGACAATCAACTTGGATTCGTTGAAATTCTTGAACACCTTGATGCGGTTGACAGATTCACGAATAGCATAGTCCCCAGTTCCACTGCCACTCCAGACAAAATCCAACGCCTGACCAAATGCCTTGTTGCGCAGTGCCTGGGCCGTGTAAATGATGAATTCACCATCACCACAAACAGCGACAAAACGACCGTTGCAATTGTGCTTCAACATTTGGGGATAGAGGTCACATGCTCCCAAGTCACGAGGGACCACAGGAAGGCGTTCACCATCGGGCAAAGCATCGTCACCACTTCCAACAACACCACGAACCGAGGCAGTCTTGATTTCATTGTTCCGGGCCCACACAACCTTACCAGTGGTATCCATACTGGCTACTGGATCATCACTGCCAAGTTCAATGCAGACACAACCTTCATCAAATCCAATGGCCAATTTGTTGGAGTCCGAATTGGCAGCGAGAGCCCAAGCACGCTCCATTCCATAGTTTAGGGTGGTTTCGGCACGGTAGGTAGTACTTTGCCAGATACGAACGGTTCCATCCTCACTAGCACTGGCAATAATGGGAAGCTTGGGATGAAACATGACAGCACAGACATTGTGTGTATGTCCTTCCAAGGAGTGTACAATGGATTTGGTCTGCCATAGCAACAACCAAAGTTAGAAAAATGGAAGCAATTCCAATTGAAATTACAAATGACACCAAAAGAGTACCCAGACTCACCTGATAATCCCAAATCTTGACACTACGATCATCGGCTCCACTGAGAATGTAGGGTTTGTCTCCCGAGGGATAATAGTCGACACAGTTGACACCCCGTTCATGCCCTTCCAAAGTGTAATGGGGAGAATAGGATCCCAATCCCCAGACCTTGATGGTACGATCCAAACTTGCACTGGCAAACGTGTTGGTATCCTTGGGATTGAATTTGACCTGCATGACATAATGAGCATGACCCTCAAACATTTGGGTGCAGTCAAAGCCACGATCCCAATCCCAGAGTTTGATGGTCATATCATCACTGGACGACAGGACATAGGGCAAGGATGGATGTACTTCCAGACCGCGAATGTAATCGGCATGAGCTTCAAATTCCTTGACTTTTTCCATGGTGTTGTAATTGAAGACTCGGAATCGCATGTCATCGGAGGCGGCAAGGAACCACTGTTTGCGTGCCACAAACTTGGCACACCGAACGGGCAACTCGCTCACCTCAAAGGATTTGACACAGCTACCACTTTCATAATCCCAAATCATGACATGTCCACTGTACAGGGCAGCGAGTACCCAAGGATCATTGGGATGCAGATCCACACTCTTGACGCGCTCCGAAGAGGCTGACAATTTCTTGTTGATATCCAGTCGGAGAGGCTAAAGTAGTAGTACGTAGTGGTGGCAATGAAAACACCGGTTAATTTGGGTATCCAGAGAGTTGAGGTAGATTGTTGGGGTAGCATCGCAGAAGTGAACACGGAATGTAGAGCAACAACAACAGACAATTATTTCGTGAGTTAACGGATAACAAGGATGGATATGACTGTAATTGGCGGTTCCACCAAAAATAATGCCGATGGATCCTTCGCGTAAAGATCCAATATCAATCAAAATCCATGCCGCCCAACCAGATCAACTGTCGTGTCTCTAAAGAAACTAATTATCAATGCCTCCATTCTACCGGTACGTACCATTGTTGCTATAGTAAGCGAATCCTGTCTATCGTCTGGTCCTCTGCTAGCTAGATACTGATAGCCGCTGCAGGTTGTTGTTATCCCAGCACAAACTTGAAGAAGTGGACACCAACACCGCAAGCGGGCCCTTCGGAGAAGCCTCCATTTTGAGATTTTCCATGGGTCTTTTGACCGTAATATTTTGCGATTTCGAAAAAGAAACCCCAAAAGTGTTCATTTTCGGTAGCTAGAGCGAGGGCCAGGCTCGCCCATAGGTTTGCCGTACAGTACGAGTACGGTCTGCTCATCCACCATGGCAGCACTGTTGATGGTAGCAAAGCCCCAGGGGCAACCATTTTCATGAAGCCGTGGCAGGAAACGACACACTGAGCTGCCTAAACAAGAGCAGATTCCCTGCGGGGACAGCCTCGTCCATGAGAATACTGAAGGACATCCAAATGCCCACATGTAGCAGCATCAATACGTACAGGTGGACTCGACTCATCCCATTCCGCACCATGGTTATCATGAGCATGTTTCAAGACAGTACAATGGCCAGCATGAGCAGCTGAAGCACGATCCCTTGGCTCCATTGTTGGTAATCATTGTCCCTGACCCATCGCAGTACCTGCAATTACTTGCCCTCGGTAAGAGGCATTGGCTAGTAGCTAGAACCGAACAGAAGCTACTTGCCACGTAGTGAACATTGGACTGTAAGGCGGAAGAACCACGAAGCTAATTCTTTTAGTAGTTTCTCACTTTGCTCTTACAAACTAACTAGAGATCACATCGCCAGCTGCACCTACAAAAATATCTCAAATCCCTGCAATAAAGATGCTCGTCATCTTAGGGTGGTGAACAGAAATGGTGATCTTGGTTTCGACTAACATATATCCACACGGCATCAGGCATCATGATGTGACGGCTTAAGAAACAACCACCCGATGCATGCCGTCGTTGGCGGCTTTGGGAACAAGAACGAGTAGTTGTTGGTTCTTGGCGGAGAGACGACAACACTCTCCGCATCACTTGCTGTATGACACTGAGATGAATGAATGGACACAGTCCACCAATCGTAGGCGAGGGACGATAGTTTGGTTGGCACAACCTCGTCAGGGTCAATCATGTCTTCGTCATCGGTGCTCCTGGAAGCATACACGGATATTGCTTCCTTGATTTCTGGGATCTTCTCCTCCAGGTACTGGCCAACAACCGATGCTGCAAGAAGATTTCCTCGCTGCGGGCGCACAATGTGTGCACCGACACGCTTTGCGGCGTTCGACACAGCCGAACTTGGGGCAGCATCCAGCTGCCTTCTTGACTTGTCTGTGGAAACCACACGGCTCTCGGCTTCATCCCGGGTGGGGCTGTGTTCTTTCTTGTTGGAGTCCACACTGTGCCCAAGACTCTCGGCACCGATCTGCTTCACCAAATCGACAGCTGGATTTGACATTTGCACACCCGTCACGCAGACAGACTCATCCACGGCAGAGCTCAGTTCCGGAGTGGAGACGGAAGAAAATTCTGTCTCTTGCTCCTTGGCAGAGGTGTCTGTGGCGGAGATCCCTGCAAAAGATTTGTCCGTTACACAATCACGAGCAGCAGATCCGCGGCCGTCTGTTGATGATTTTGTTGACTCGTTATCGTCCTCCACATCCACAAAGGATTTTACATTGGTCGGCAGAATGCAATCCGCAGCAATTTCACTGGCTGTGCATAATTGCGGGACGCTTGATTCAATAGCTCCTGGATCGCCTTTCTTTGCGCCAACGGTCGCAGAATTGCGGTCACTCTCGGCCATTGTTGAAGCTTTGCTCTGTTCCAATGCATCCAAGTTCTCCTTTTGTTCATCGTGTCCTTGTCCTTGCCATTCCTCGACGGTTGATTGATCGGCGCGTTGCACGCTGTCATCCTCTGCCCGCTCTTTCTGGTTGACATTGGGAACGGAATCGTCGCAGTCAACTCTTCGTGGTCTTGATGACGCAGGCACATCTGCTGTAGAAACAACCGCTGGAACATCTTTCCGCTTCCCTTCCACTTCGGAGTCATCCAAGATGCAGGCCATGTCCTGAACTTCCTCGTGACCTTGTTGCATACAAGGAGCGCTGGCCTTCCGATTGGACGGACTCAACGATCGGGATTTGCGGTCTAGGAGTTTGTTGCGTGTATCGAATGCAGCAGCATCAACTGCTGACACAAGACCAGAAGGGGCGTCACCCTCACACGATCGCTGTTGAAACGACGAAGATGCCAAATCATTCGTCTTCACAGACCGGTGTGGATAGCTCGCTGGAGTTGCTTCTTCTTGTGAGGCTTGCGGGGTCACCAACGTCATATCTGGTAATGTTACCGCCCGCGAACCTTTCGGCGTCGTCAAGTGCGTCCCCGCACCTGCCATGACTGTGCTTGGCAGTGATAAAATGGAAACTGGGGGTTCATAGACCTTTGGCCGAGGGGACCTTGAATGGGACTTCAAAAAGGCATGTTTCTTGGGCGCGGGCATAAGAGCACGTTCCATACATGCTTTACAACGTGCCAAGTGCGACGATGAGGGCGACGACGGTGCCAGGGACACTGTGGCCTTGGCGGAAGAAATTGGAGAACAGTAGGGCACTGGATAAGCATGAGAAGAGTGTTTCGGCTTTCGCGGAGGCATCCAAAGGCGTTTCTTCGAGCTGCTATTATGAGAACCGTGACTTTTCACAGAACTGAGATCCTCCCAGCCTCCACAAGAGCCCATGGCAGATGAGGGAGACGTTGGCGGGTGATGGCGACCACCACCAGGTTGCAGTTTCACACGCAGTGATGCTGGCTCTGGTGGTGGATGCCACAGGGGTTCCGCACGCTTCTCATTGTGATAAAGCCGATCAAAAATGGCCGGCACAGGTTCGTCTTTTCTGCTGCTACTTGACGTTGCTCTGTATGCTGGACTCTTGGACCCATCAAATCTGGCTGGTTCCTTCCAAAGTTTTTCCGGTCGCTTTTCGTTGAGATACAATCGTTCAAACGTTGAATGAACACATAATGGTGGATTGCTAGCCCTGGTGGGGCTCAGCGACCTACTAGCATGCCTCGAAGGTGGCGCTCCTTGATCACGTTTACCGGCCTTCTTGCGTCGACGTGTCGTCGCAGCAGGAGCACTGATGATGGTTCGCTTGGGACTCATGGAACGAGCGCCTCTGGATGTTCTCAGTGCTGTGACAATCCGCTGACTCTCCCTGCCGCGACGAGAAGAACTCCCAATCTCCTCTTCATCCTGCTTTTTCGAGCTAGTAGTACTACTGGAGAGCAAGTCCTCGTGCTGGTGTTGTAATTCTTGCCATGTCGAGTTCCGTACCACTTGGCTGGTTCTGGCGGGCAAATCCATGCGTTGCGGTCTCGGTCGTAAGGACAGCGCTTCCGGATTGGAGCTCGCACGGGTCATCATATGGGGCGGCAATGGTTCCAACATGGGCAAGGGTTGCACATGATAATGAGAGCCAAACTGCCTCCCTGCGCTGGAAGCCACCGTAGAATTGTTTTTCAACACAGGTTCCGCACGCTGATACAGGTGATCAAAGTACGACGAATAACCTGATGCATTATCCAGCGTCTCTCTTCGAACAGATCTCGGTGGAGATTTTGGTGCCAGAGGAGACCGAGAGTTTTCGGCGTCTCCCACTCTTCTCTCCCTGTACTTCGCGGCGGGGTCGGTCGAGACACTCCTACCGTTGTCCGTACGACGCGGGGTGCTGTTGCGTTCTCCTCTGAGTCCTTGCCGGGTGACGTCCCTTTCATACTCGTGCAGTCGCTCGCTGCGAGTCGAAGAAGAAGCGTGGGAACCTGTTTCGGATGGATCTTTCCACAGACGATGGCAGCGTTTCTGGTTGTGATGCAAGCGATCAAAGATATCCGCATCAGAAGAATTATTGTTGTCGTTGTTGTTTCTCCGTTCAAAGGATGCTAGTAGATTCGTCTTATTGGGCAGATGAGTATGTTCTGAATCAAAGCTTCCACTACTCGTCGTACCACCGCTGCTAAAGATGGAATCTCTCTGCGACGATGCGTCGTGCAGAGAAGACGACCGTAACGAATCAGAAGCCACTGTTGTCGCCGTCACATCGGACATGATGCTTTGGCGACATCCATCGTCGTGGCGGCTCTTCGTGGGTGTCCCTTCCAACTTTGCGGCCAGCAACTCCTTTTTGGCCGAACTGGAATAACGATTCTTCGTTTGACCGTCCACTTGCTGCTGCTTCTTCTTCTTCTGACTCCACGGTGCTGCTGCGGCAGCAAACATCACCATGGTCAGCTAGCTAGCTACCACTAGCTGACCCTCTCGTACCCTCAACGGGTCGCAAGACTCTTTTCTTCTTCTTCGATGGAGCTTTTGTGGACGCAATCATTCTCACGAAAGTTGCACAAGAGCTGGATCTGGATTACTAGCTAATACTCAGCAGCACATGATCACCCTGTCAGAAGTTTCAACCATTAGTCAGGACTGTGTCGAGCTCTAGGGAGTAGTGACGATTCAGCCACCAAGGCTGCGTGGATACGCAATCGCCATGCAGTCTGCTCGAGCGATCGAGATGGTCTTCTGATGAAAAACGGGATGGATCTTTGAACGAGACGCGTACAGCACAGTGCAGTACATGTATGTATTCAGAGAGAGAGCAATACATGTAGAATGGAAGATGAATCCTTACTATTGTTGTCCGACAAGATTGCCAAGTGTGCACTAGACCACTACCAGAACGTGCTGCCCACCAATAAGGGCAAACCCAAGGACAATGAATGGACGGTCTATGCCGCCATGGTGGCCACTTTTGGAAAGGATGACATGTGGGTTGTGAGTTGTGCCACGGGTACCAAATGTGCCACTTTTATTACAGCAGCAGACGACCATACTACTAAAGAAGAATTGGCTCGCGCCGAGACGGCCATTGTGAGAGACTGTCATGCCGAAGCTCTGGCCCGACGAGGTCTTGTACACGTCTTGTGGAAGGAGTTACAACAGCTCATGAATAATGTAGTTTCGAAAAAAGAAGACTCGAGCGGCGGAACGAAAGAAGAAGACGACGACCATAACAATCCACAGAGGAAGCTCTTGGAGTTGACACAGAAAGCGCCACAACAACAGTTCCAGTTACGATCTGGCATCCAGTTGCATTTGTACATTAGCGACTCCCCCTGTGGTGATGCCTCCATTTATCCATTGCAAGAAGAACCGTACGGAGATGGAGGCGTCAATAATTTTACGGGCGCCAAGATTATTGTTTCCGAGAATACGAGAGTCAACGCGGCCGATTGTGGTGGCCGTCATCAGTTGTTACATTCCTCTTCTGCCACAAACAAAAAAGATCACAACAACAACAACAACACTCACAAGAATGTGGTGGCACGAGAAAATGTGCAGCTATTGGGAAAACTACGAACCAAGTCGGGACGATCCAATCTCACACCGCAACATCGAACCTCCTGCATGTCCTGTTCCGATAAACTGGTCCGGTGGTCCATTTTGGGATTGCAAGGATCTGTCTTGTCGCGGTTCCTTCCCAATCCCATACGGTTGGCGTCCATTGTCGTCAGCCAAGATCCGCGTTGTTGTTCCAAACAAGATTGTCAACAAGATGCCCTTGATCGGGCTACCAAGGGACGCGTCATGGACACGTGGAAGCACTTGCAGCAATCATCACAACAACAACTCGAACCACAAGAGTCGCCCACAACAAACAAGCATCCATATCATCTGGATGACGACGATGGCCCCACCGTGGCCATTGTTGCTCGAAAATTTCAGTCTGGCAAAGCCGCCATGGAGTTTCATCATCTGCAATCGACAAATAAGACCAACGGAGAGAACAGCAAATCCTCGAGTGAAGCTTCTGGCAAACCACACAACTCCAACAACAAAAAGCGCAAGCGAGACACAACACATGTTGTCAAAAAGGCAAGTCCTTGTGGGATGTCTCTGACGTGGGATCAAACCATGGGAAACGACAAACAAAATAATAATAATATCGAATTGATTGTGGGAGCACGCGGCATCTGTCAAGGGAAGAAACCAAAGCAATTGTCCGACTACACCAAATTGGCATCCCGGCTCAGCCGCTACAAGATCTTGGAAATGGCCCAATCGGTCGTGGTCCAACTTGCTTCTGCTCCAACAACAACCAACACACGTGAGGATGAACCAGTTACTAGAGATTCTGCCAAGCAGCCTTGTTCCTACAGACAATGGAAGCAGGACTGGGGGGATGCTACGGCACAGAAGATTAGAAAGATCGTGTTTTCGGGTGGACCTTTGAATGGCTGGTTGACGTCCTGATCGATGTATGTTTCAAGCTACAGTACTGTGTTGCTCGCTGGGGCGAGTTTCGTGATGCAACTCTTAATGAAGCTCCAACAGCTACTAGTACGGCCGCATCTGCATTCATGGAACTCAATCAACGGTACAAAACACGGGTGAACTCAATCTGCAAAGAGCTTTGGCCAAGTTAAAACTACAAAAACTGCCAAAGGAACCAGCAGCAACAACAACCACTCTCAAAACATCTTCCCGGCACCACCACCCACCATCGGCTCTACCGGAATGGGGCGAATGTTGCTTTTCTTTATCAAATCCCTGCTGCTCATGTCATCCGTATCACCTCGTCGCAGTGCCCCCCCTTGGTAGACAATGTTCTGCTCCGCAGGAGCGGAAAAGTGCACATTCAGCTGGTTCCCCAACTGATACAGGAAACGAAACACTTCGGTCCGGTCATTCTTGATGCGACCAGCCTCCTGCCACGGGCTTCGGTGACGAATTGCAAAGGAGAGATTCACAGCCTCATTGCCAACATCCGCCATGTCGTGACGCACAAACGCCAAAGTTTCCCAAACGCGAGGTCTTTCGCTCACAAACTTCTGGATCGCCTTTTTGAATTGCTCGAGCTTGTTGCCTTCCAAGATGGAAATGTGTGCACTGAAAGGAAAGTTGAGGATTGCATTGGGGGACCGCGCCAAGTTGACTATTCTCGTCGAGGAAAGAGACCTGCCAGGGAGAATGCGACATGTGAGCAGCATGCTGCCATGATGGCGGACGAGACATCCAATGAAACTGAACTTACCAGTTGTTGACAGTACAGACTTCGTTCGTTCTGGCATATCGCAACGTTGTGGTGGCGAGAGTGACTTCTTCGACGAGCCATGAATTCTTGGGTACATCCGGCAAGGGGTCGATACAATCGGCACTTGACATGATGATTCGGCTGAAAAGGACATGCAATGACAGACCGAAGAAGAGGAAAGGATGGTTGAGAGCAAAGCAAGATTGGTGGAGCCCATGACCATTCGCGAAACACTCAACGTACTCTCCCAGGTCGAACGGACGCCGAACAGCAATGAGGAAAACCCTGGAGAAAGGGAGGGCATGTATTGTGAGCACATTGAGACCGCGAAACAGAGCCATGTGGACCGTCGTTGCTTACCCTTCGACGTAGTGAGAAATGCTACTTCCCAAAGCAAAGGAAACAGAAACAAGCAGGGACGTGATCGATACCATGAGCGTCCACGGATGGAGCTGCAGCACACTTGACAAGAACAAGACCAGGACAAAGTAGAAGAGGGCATTGAAAAGCCTCTCCAATACTCGATCCAGCAAGGACGCACTCCTCACGGATGCTCTTAGGAATACGAGCTTTTTATAGCAGGAGTCAATAGATTGGATGAACGGTAGAAGTGGAATTTTGCCGCACCTGTCCGGGGTGAAGAGCTTTCGAATCTTCCTCTTCTTTCCTTCATTCAGGGTTTTGCCATCATCTCCCAAGCAAAGCAAGCCCAAAACATCAAAAGGAAGGACATCATTATGTTTCCTTCCTCCACTCGCATCAAGATTGTTGTCGCTTTCATGGGCTAGTTTTAGCAAGCGGTAGTATACGGAGTGACTGTTGGCAATGCACTCATCACGGGATGCAGTGGAACCGAAAGCTTCTCCAAAGATATTATCTTCTTCAAGATGAGAAAGAGCACGTCGAAACTTCAAGATTTCGTGAATTGATATATCCGAAACCTTGTCCGAATCAGAGCCGGGTTCGTCCCACGAGTCCAACATATCTTTGAGGTGGATTCGTCCACTCTCCGTCCTTCGAAGCGTGTGACGTGACGGTTTAGGAGGACTGGTGGGTACAGGCTTGTCAGCGCTGGACGGTGGCACAGGCTTGTCAGCAAAGGAAGTACGTTTCTCAGTGTTGGCAGGTGTTTTGTTGGCGGGTTCGTCGGGGGTCTTGGAGGAAAACTCGGATGTGTTGGAGTCCTGATACTCGATCTTTGGTATCCAAAGGATATCGTTCAAGTTTTGCTGCACAAGGGAAGGCGACATGAGATCCCAACTCGGCGGTTCCTCCTCTGAAGAGGATTCCTCCACTTCCTCCTTCTCTGCTTGCTCTGCCAGGGTGGCTACCTCGTCTATTAGAACAATATCGGCCAGGGTCTTCTTGAGCCTCCCCCGGAATTCAACTTAGAGTAGCAGCATGCCAAAGGTGTCAGTCAGCAAATCCATTAAATGGCATAACTCGGTCTCTCTCTATATAAGTTCACGTACCAACTTGCTTCCGTCCAAACCGCAATGCAAAAATGGTCCTCTTGGCAGACACAAAGAGTCCACCGAGAATGGCCGCAAATAGAATCCGCGTGTACAACAGACTGTTGACCAAGAGACCACCAAAGTTTTGATTAAACAACTCCATCTCCGTCCAATACAACCAGTTGAGTTGGAAGGGGTGGTCTCCATGGATCAAGACAAGATTCCATAGACCCCAAAAGACCATAATGGCGGGCCATCCTTTCCCAGTCGCGGCCGTGAGTGTCACCAACGGTCCCAGAGTTTGGACCGCGAGGTGGGTCCCCTGCAAAAAGCAATAAATCTGTGAGCGCCTTGATGATGAATGGGCGTGCCGTGTTGATGCGCAACTATAACGAACGTACTAACATGAGCCCGTCCACGAGCACGTAGACAGTCATTCTGGCAATTCCCAACGTGACGGTTTGCCGTGTCGCAAACAACAACCAAACCGCCAGGGTGGTATCTCCCGGCAAAAAGTGGAGCCGTGGATTGTCGAGTATATACACGCAAAAGGCCGATCCGAGCAAACAGGGGAACCCAATCCAGAGGAATTGCGAACGGACCAAAATGTCGTGGCAATTGTTGAAGAGTCGCATGGGATGACACATGGAACAGAGCTCTCGGATCCATCGAGGAACGACGCGGCGGATCCGCCCCTTGGCGCCACTGAGAATGCTCTGTTTAATCGACGCGTATGGATCATCACCTCGTTGTTGATTGTTATTGCTGCTATTGCTGCTCGCATTGACAAATCCATCCTGGTTGGTGGCAAAATAGTCGGAGGATGATGTCTTTGGATGACCATGCAGAGGAAGACCGCGAGGGCTTCTTTGGCGAATATTGTTGTTGTACTTTTGATGATCAATAGTAGTAGTACTAGTCAAGCGAGCAAACTCATCGGTGGTCTCTTGTTCTTCTTGTTGTCCCTTGAGCAAATGGTGATCGAGATTGGACGCATACGGATTGGTCGGATTGTTGTGTCGCGGATTGAGGGCTCGTAGCAAGCCATCGTTCTCTGTCAGTCTGTCTCTTCTGTTTAGTAGAATGGAAAAGCCATCATCCTCTTCTTCAATTTGATGCAACATATGACTCGCATGGCCCGATGCCGCCCGCCGATGTGTCTTGCGGATGATATCGATGCGTCTGGCTTCGGCCGCTTCTTCGAGGCGTTGGATCTTGTGCTGGACTGAGCCTGTTGGATTGAGACTCTGACGATGTCGTTCTTCCAACACTTGCACCACCGTTCCTTCCGCTTCTTCCACATCCAGATCATTCACCGTCACTCTCTGCCGCGGGGGTTGATAGGGCTGCTCTTCTTCTTGAGTAGTGTCATTGTTGTTGTCGGATGTGTTTCTTCGTTCCGGTGTCCGTGCTTCTCCTCCGCCAGTGGACTTGCCCCATCGAGACGGCGATTGCATGATCTCTCTCTTGCTTAGACTACTACACTCTACACTCCATCCAGAAACCAATAGAAGTAGTCCACCAGGTAACCAAAAGAAGAGGACGGAAGAGCGGCATGGCGGTCGCTTGCGCCAATGACAACCTCTTTAGCCAGGAAAGCTGCGGAAAACAACACATCCGCAAGAGCATCAATCTCCTCACCCGCCCCATTGCCACACCACCACACAAGAACGAGCAAACAGAAGTAGATCTAGTCTAACTTGCAAGACAAATAACAAAGCCACACATGGATTCCTCCACAGCTAGCAACTACTGTAGGCATGAGCAGCTGTACTAGTAGAGAGAAGAATCGATCAAAGAAAACGATTGAATGTTACCACCGAGACAACAGTATTGTTGACCAAATGCAGGGTGTTATCTAAGCTTTACCAATATATTGTCTACGTAGCCAACGAGTTTTAGAGAAGCAACTCCTCAACACACTACTCACAGACACTTGCGTTCCTTGAAACTAGCTCCAAGGTTTGTTGCCATGGCTCGAGCCACGACGGTATGGAAAATTTAGCATGGATGGATTCCGATATGTTGCTTGTCATGCTGCCATGGATTTCTCCATGGTGCTCCAGTCCTCCCTCTCCACACTCCACATGTATGAAACTGTAGAGTTATTCATGTCAATGAATGTGTGGCATGGCATGAACATAAAGACTGGAGTACCCTTCCCATCAGTGCTAATAGAAGGCAAACCACGCAAAATCAGATACATGTAGATTGTAGAAATTCATGATGAAAGATAAAGCCCCCGTTTCGTTTCGACACCACCAAATCAGTACGTGTAGTAGAGCACCTGCTGCTTGTTGCATTAGTAGTACAGTAGTACCGTAGCAATGTCATAGACCAGGATCATCTATCCGTTAACAATGAAGATCCGTCGACCAAACTATCCGCCTTGGAACTTGGAAGAATCTGTCGCATGGATGGAACGATAGAACAGATCGATCGAACGCTGCCAATCCGGAGGCGTCATTCATTGGTCGCTCCGTGAAGAGGGAGCCATCCACATGGAAGCAGTCATCAATCGATCCCTCGACCCGTCGAACAGAAGAAGCTCCTCCCTCTGTTAACTTCTCATTGGTAGCTAGTTTGTGGTAGATGCGCCATGGTCGTGCCGTGAAGGGAAGCCATCGACGCAGTCATCCAAGTCATCGATCTGTTCCGTCGAACGGAAGAAGCTCCTGCCGCTGTTTCCTTCTTATCCAACCAAACAAGAGGAGCCTGTCATGATCATGGTATAATAGAAGAGTCTTCTTCAAAAGGAGTAGCCGCTGTAAAGAGGAGATAATAACATCATCTAGACTACCATAGCTAGCTAGATAGAGTTTACGGTATCGAACAAATAAATAAGGAAGACCATAAAAACCCTGGTAGTCCGCTGTAGGATTCTACACAAGTACTTAATTTTCTATAGTACTATTTAGGCCATAAAAACCCTGGTAGTCCGCTGTAGGATTCTACACAAGTACTTAATTTTCTATAGTAATATTTAGGCCATAAAAACCCTCGTAGTCCGCTGTAGGATTCTACACAAGTACTTAAATTTCTATAGTACTATTTAGGCCATAAAAACCCTGGTAGTCCGCTGTAGGATTCTACACAAGTACTTAATTTTCTATAGTACTTTTTAGGCCTTAAAAACCCTGGTAGTCCGCTGTAGGATTCTACACAAGTACTTAATTTTTTATAGTACTTTTTAGGCCTTAAAAACCCTGGTAGTCCGCTGTAGGATTCTACACAAGTACTTAGTTTGCTACCACTAGCTAGTATAGTAAGTTTTTGGCCATGATTCGAAGAAGCGGGCCAGCCTGAAAGTTATACAGCGGTCAACTTCCTCTTCTGTACAATAGTACGGTACCCGGTACCTTCTCAAGATCCTTCGGCAGCTTGGAGGTGATGCAAAGCGGGTCGCCAGATGGCGAAAGAGCTTGAATGACGTAAAGGAATATCCTCTGACATCAGGTCACATCAGTCAAGAAGCCTTTTTCTCTCACTCATCTTTCTAATTGGTTCTGTTGGCGTCATCGCTCGTCATGAGGACTCACGCACTTTGGTCTTTGGTCAGAGCTGTCTTCATTGGGTGTCCTTCATCAACACAGCCATCTTGGCTTGCATGTACGGCAGCTGTACGCATCACAACATGCAGCTGCTGAAGGGGAGGGAAAGACACAATCTATCTATTCTTTCTTCTGGCAATCCCAACATCATCAGAATTCTTATTCAATTCAGCCATCATGAAGATGTTCCTCTTGCCCGCCGCCTTGTTGGTGGTTGGCCATGCTACCGCTTTCACCCTCGTTTGTCAGGACCAGTCGCCTCTTGGACAGCGTCTTTCCATCCCCACCGCACCTTCCTCTGTCAAACCCGCCAATGGCAAGAGGGCAACTGTGGGTGGAACCACCCTGACGGCAACATCGCCTCCTTCTACCACAGCTGCAACAACCACTCCTACTGCTCCTACCACTAACAATCGAAACAACAATAACAATAACAACAATAGAAATGGCAAGACGGCCCCCCAATCTCGACCCAACTTTGGTGGTGCTCCTGGAAGCAATAACAATCGTGCCGTGGCACCACCACCACCACCGATGCCCCCCCGCCCAGAAGACGACGACAAGACGCTGATTGAATTGCAGCATGCCACCAACATTGTCCAACACTTTACCGACAGTCTGGCACAAATGGCCGACGATGCCACATATCTTCAAGATCAAGTCAGTTACGTCATTACACTGCACGAAGCCGAAAAGCAGCGCACACAGGAATTGGAACTAGAATTGGATGCCATTTGGAACGACAAGACGACATTGGAGCAAGAGATTCAAGACATGGCCGCCGCGGAAGATCAACTGCTAGCAGATCGGGAACAACTCGAACGAGAAGTGGGATTGTTGCAAGAACAGAATCGAGATATCTTTGAACGTCATCGCATGGAAGAAGACCGTGCTGCAGAACTGGAACTCCAACTCAATGCCACTCGCGTCGAACACACCAAGTTGGAAACGGAAATCAACGAACTCTTGGAACAAGGAGACAAAATGTGGTTTCAACAAGAAGAACTCCAACGGGAAGTCGACTACATGCACGAACAGAATGTCAAGATCCACAATCAACAAAAGGTGGAGGAACAACGAGCGCTCGAGTTGGAAGAAGAAATCAGTCAGATTTGGAAAGAACAAGATCGAGAACGAGATCAGTGGGAGTCATTGGTGGAATCGCAAGAACGGCAGATTGAAGCACTGCGCATTCAGTTAAAGACGACGTCAGCTGGACAGCCGCGCATGCTCAATCCAGGGCGGAACATGCCAATCCCTCCTTTGGAGATGCCGCATCGCAGCGGTCGCGGCGGCAGTAAGGTGGCGGCGGCGACCATGGAGAAGACAGCACGCAAAGTCGGGACCAAGTCGCGTACTAGATCTGCCGACTGGGGAATTGATCCAGATAGTACTGTGGGATACCGCGGAACTCCCTAGTCAGAGGAAGGAATCAATTTCAACAGGAACGCCCTACGTCTAATCAGTAGCAGAGTATTGGAGCTGGAAACGAGAAGTCTTTTTCACTCCGATGATCGACAAGACGTCACTACTATAGTTATCAATATTCAACATTGCTTTATCGCTTTACTTGTGTTCTCTACTTGCTTACTTTTCCTTGTAGTATGTGTGTGTTCTCTATTCTAATCCATGATCGATCTGCATCGATCGCCATGGTTTGGTTCGACTCCTCGTGGCTCAGACGGGCCGCATGCGTTGGTTGCCTCTTGAAGACGTGCCGATACCTCACTCCGTTTGCAACTTCCCTTGTCTACATGTACTACGTACCGTAGAGCGTACTTGATACCGAACAACTTGACCTTTTCAGCGGAAGACTTGATTCAAGCCTTTTCCTTCCACGAACGTTCTTGATCCACGGACGGCAGCCCAACAGCAAACCGTCCACGGCGAAGACGATCCTCCAACAAAAACAAAGGTCTATCAAGCGAACGAGGGCCCATGAAGCACCATCTTCCTTCAGCCGCAGAGCCAAGGAGGCCCAAGGAGGGAGCCCTTGCCATCAGGCTTCAAGCTGGTCGTCGGTCCACATCCATCACCATCATCCACGGTCCACCGCCCTCAACACCGTCGATCGAGCGTCAAGGAGGAGGGAGGTTGAAGCTTCTTTCAGTCCCGTTTGCGTCTCGGTCAGATGACGTCAATCGGTTAGATGACGTCATGAGCACGGTTTCGTGTCACCTCGCTTTCACGACCAATTTTTGGCACGCTGTCGACCCTCGTCAGGAACTTGCTGCCAAGGAAGAAGGTGGCAATGGAAGAAACAACAAGCAACCAACACCAACAATGGCACCCACAGGTCCTGCCGAGTGGTCTTTGGCCAGGAGAGACCAGGAGAAGCGTCGGAAGCGGCTTTATTGTGGTGAAATCAGCGGTCGGTTACGGTCCATCATTTGGTCGTGATTTTTTCAGACGGATTTCGATTGCACGGCGTTTCGTTCCACGCTGATGATCTCCGACAGCTGAGTTCACGATGAAAAATGAGACAACCTCATTCTTTGCTCACAAATTTGTTTCTGGAAAACTGGAAACACTATACTCGATTAGACGTACGCCGAAGCCCTACTCTCGCTACAACTCTGAACGCTACAACACACTACAAATTTCCCACTATTGCTGCTGTCACTTCCAATTCTGTGACAATGGCCAACAACATGAAAACCAAACCTTCTGGACGCTCGAAAGCTTGCTTTCCGATTCCTGCTCACCATCTCCTCACCATGGTGGAAAAGAAGAAAGGACCGCTACCAGCGGGGGAACACAAAACAATGATCAAGATGCGCCTTGCCCCCGTCTTGATCGAGCTGCGAGAGAAAGTCTCTCCAGTCAACAACACACCTCCTCAACATAAATTGACCATGGCCGAGGAGAAGGGACAGTCGCTCTTCGACAATGTCCACTTAGATACTACAACTGATAACATGATGACAACGCCCATAGAAAACGTGGCCTACAACAACATCAACAACAACCGGACCACACTTTCTGGAATGTTTCTGCTCCCACCTTCTGCAGAAGAACCGTCTCCGCCCGCAGGGCCAACAAAACAAGAGACAGTCTCCAAAGTCACCACAACAGTGTCCACCGCCGCAGACACACTCTCCAAGTTGCAAGTGCGCGTCAACAGCCTTCGAGCCAACAACCTGCCACTTCCACCAAAGACAGCCGAGTCCACCATCGACGACATGATCGCCGAGTTCCGCAAGTGCCTCAAAACCTTGCCAGCTCCAACAACAGAAAGTCGTCAACGCACTTTGGCCGCAATGGAGTACTTCAAGAATGGACCGCCAGCAGAGCCAACAACAAAGCCATCTCCTCCATCGGCGGATGAGGATGTCATCGAGACTGAAGAAGAGGACGATGACGATGATGAGCCAACCAGCCCTTTTGGTTTTGTTACATATGCTTGGTACCACATTGACTGTCTTGGAGACAAGGGGCCAAAAAACCATCGACGTGGTCGATACAAGAAGATCGTGGATCACCCTGAAACTGGCGAAAAGTGTCTAGCATACGTCGAGATTGTCCCTCGAGACGATGCGCCCACTCAAGTTTGGCAAGGAGACTACTCGGAGATTTCAACAACTCCCAACAACAAGCCAGCCAACAAAAAGGGTCACAAGGTGGAATTCAAAAAGGCCGTGCTTCAAGTCGACTACGTCTTGGACGAGTCGAGAAGAAGGAGAAGAAGACCGTCAAGGATGCAATCATGGCCAATGTTCGACGTGCACAATACGGAAAGGCATTGGAGACTGCGGAGCACCATGAAACGATCGATCCATATTTTGAATGGCGTGGGTATGTTGATATCGACAAGAAGAAGATTCAACATCCTCTTCATCTACTTGTGTGTGATCGACCAAATCTCGTGAAGGCCTACGGACTGACAGAGGAGGCACGCGAGGAACTCCGTCAGGAAGTGGACGCTTTCATGAAGCCCTACGAGCGACAACAGGCAGAGCAACAACTTGCCGATGCTGACAAGCAGCGAACAACAACAACAACTCTCTCCCGATCCAGTCGCCGAACACGTTGTCATTGAAATTCCAGAAGAGGTCGATGACAACCAACAACAACAACAACCAAAAGAGCTTTCATTCGCTGCAAAGTTTCTTTGGGGCTTGCTCTTTATCAAGTGCATGATGTTCGCCATGGCAGCTGATGAACGGGAAGCAGTGCAAGTCCCTTTTGGTATCGCGAGCATGGTCGCGAGTCTGGTGATCTGTCTCTTCCAGTGTGGTGGAAAGATTGGACGACACCAATTGTTGCACATTGCGCATCTTTCTTTGGAAGGAGCAGCGATGCTCCTGAACATGGAACCCTTGTTCCTTGCCTTTGAATTGACGATGGCAGTGTACAACGGTAGTCTCTTGGAAGAAGTGAAGGAAGAAGAGAAGCCAATCGTCGAGGACGATGTCGAAGAGGGCATCGAATGGTAATGGATTGGTTGGATGCTGCGGAGGGCAAGCGGAGGGAGGACACAAGACACAAGACGGATGCGACGACACTAACACACTTTCACTTCTTTGCATTGCAGGTCGGTCAGTTCAATCATTGCTCATGCATGCTCGTCCGCCTCATTCGTCCTGATCTTTTCTTTCACAGGCTTCCACTTGGAAATGACAACAAACACACAAAGTCCTAGGGCCCAGGCACCAGCGTAAGTTCCAACATTGCTCATGCATGCTCGTCCCCCTCATTCGTCTTGATCTTCTCATTTTCTCGTCATTCACAGGCTCCACTTGAAGACACAACAAGGTACGTTCCAACAACAAGGTAAGTTCACTCATAAGCGTTTGTCGTGTCGTGGTTGCATTGCACTTTCTCGTAATTCACAGGCTCCACTTGGAGATACAACAAGGTACGTTCCAGGCCGGCCCCCTCCTCCATGGGGGACAAAAGACAAAACACGTAAGTTAAATTGTTTGCTTTGCATTGTCGTGGTTGCTAATGCTTGCACTAACACACTCACACCACTAACACCACTAACACCTTGCTTTGCTACTGACACTTGCTCTTTCTTGCTTGTAGTTATAGGTCTCCGATTGGAGATGATCAACAACAACAAGTCCTCTGGCCAGGCACTAAGGTAAGTCCACTCGCTCGTTGGTCGTGTCGTGCATTGTTATTGTTTGCGTGCATTCATTCTTTATAGGCTCCACTTGGAGACAACAAACCACAAGTCCTCTGGCCAGGCACCAAGGTAAGTCCACTCGCTCGTTTGTCGTGTGTCGTGCATTGCATTGCCCGTTCGTCTTTGTAGGTCAGCAACACAGAGGCCGGCCCCCTCCTCTATGGGGGACAAAAGACAAAACATGTAAGTTAATTTTTGTGCTATGCATTGCTATTGCTATTGTCCACCTAACACAACAACAAACCAATACATACATGTACATAACACACTCAATAACCAAACACAAACCAATACAAATCCTTTCGAAGGTATCATTAGAATAGCAACAACAATTCATAGTAGCAGATTTTTTTTTATTTTTAACAGGGGCTCTACCCACTTCTTGTATCCGTAGCTGTAGTAATGCAGTGTAGATTCATTCATTCCATTCCATTCCTTCATTCCTTCCTTCATTCCTTCCTTCATTCCTTCATTCCTTCATTCATTCCTTCATTCCTTCCTTCATTCCTTCCTTCCTTCATTCCTTCATTCCTTCATTCCTTCATTCCTTCATTCCT
>CAICTM010000107.1:0-87138 GCA_903772945.1 Seminavis robusta | reverse complement strand
CAGCTACTAGTACACGCGATGTGGCATCTTCATTCATTCATTCAAATCTTCTTCATTCATTCATTTAAAATCTATGTGGCTGCATGTGCAAAGTCGTGTGGTGGCTACATGCATGTCATTCAAAGTCGTACAGCTACTAGTACACGCGATGTGGCATCTTCATTCATTCATTCAAAATCTTCTTCATTCATTCATTCAAAATCTATGTGGCTGCATGTGCAAAGTCGTGTGGTGGCTACATGCATATCATTCAAAGTCGTACAGCTACATGCGATTTGGCATCTTCATTCATTCAAACTCGTATGGTGGCTCCATGTATAGCATTCGTCATTCAAATTCGTATGGTAGCTACATTGTCAAAGTCGGTGCAGTTTTACAGTAACGTAGCGTTCCTCATTCGGCTGTGGAAAGCGCCTTCGAGTTGCAGATCCAGCCAGCCGGGCAGGCAGTCCCAGGGCCCGACGTAAAAGTTTCACGCGGTGGTGCTACGAAGTATTGTTTTGACGTCTAGTTGTAGTGCAGCTGGAAGCTCGTGAGGAGGTAGAAGACGAGATTCGATGCGATGATGCAAAACCTTGCTTCGGAAGCTAGCCTCCGTCCTATACCGGTATTAGACCGCACTCTCAGCATCATCCCCAGTATACGGTACCTGAGCAGTGCAACAAGATTGTTAGGAAGTTATGAATCGCAATCGAATGGCTCCGAGGCGACTGCTCCAAGCTGCTATTATTCTTCTGCTGCAGGACACTGCCGATGCGTATGTTCAATGCGAGGGAATCAAATTTGACACGCCGCATGCATGATGTACTAGGACGAGTTGCTCTCTGGTCAAGCAAGCCATTGCATCTGGATCTTTTCCGATTGCATGACCAACCTTGGCGAAGAATCCTGATGAGCGAGCTGACGACTGCTGGTGGCGGCACAATCGCTGCGCTACCCGGTCGTCACGCGCAAACCCCAGTCATCGAGGCGGATTCATCCTCACTGATGACAAATCCACTTGTGAAGCTCAGCCAGGTTGCTCTTGGGTCGGAGGGAAGAATGTGATCTTGCCTATACTGGCCAGTGTTGCCATGCTGTGCGTGTTTTCTTTGTTGTCTCCACCGCCACAGAGGAGCTGCCACCGGGCATCATGCAGCATTAGAGGGACCACCGGCAGCAATCTCAGACGAGAACGAAAACGACAAGAATATTGTTGTGGCTGACTTAAACGCACCACGCGGACGAAGATTCGGCAATGCTCGTTGCCTAAGAATCAGCAAAGCTAGATTTCACGACTGCACATCTAGGTTTGCTCTTTATCCTCTGGTTGCCGAGTCAAAAACGAACTCTGGAGTGGGCCATGTGGTCGCATTCTGACTTCTGGCAGTGACGTTGCTGCCACTGCGGTAGCACTTATGATGGCAGGACAGTCGTCTGCCGTTGGCCTCTCATAGCACAGTAATTCCAAGTCAGGCTGTGCATTCTGTTTTGTTAGCGTGTGTTTTTTCCTACTCATGATACAAGTTGAGCATTTGATTCATTTTGTTTCTGATAGAGATCCTGAACCTGTTGCATCAAGAAAGCTGCACGTTCTTGCGGTTTTCCTTTGAATGGATTTGCTGAACGGGGGAGAACCCTGGTTTCCAAGTAATACGTTTGGATGGGACGACCTGTAGACTTCATTCTCTCAAATAATGTGTATGCGTACCCGGATCTCCCATGCACCAACGAGTCACAATATTTGGACGCTAGCTCTTGCTCCACGGAAATGTAGGCAAGTTCATCGGGACCGCTACTGTGCGCTGGAATATGATTGTTGAAGCCCTGTTCCACTCCATGTACCCTGATCTTGTTTGTGTAGACCCAATGATGCTTTGAAGCATGATGTTGCCGAACCTCTTCAATAGTACTGGCATCATCTGTCAGAAGAAATATGGTAGTGTTGGCGGTCAGATTGGGAACTTGATCCAAGTATTCTTGAACTGCCGCATACCGACGGTACGGCGGTTTTGGAGCACCGGCTACCCCAACACGCAGGCAATTAGAACAATACAGAAACAAGCATGAGGGCCACGCACAACGGCAAGATTTATCGAGCAGCTTCCCCCGGAAATTTACATAATGATCCGATGCTTACCGTCTCCTCGCCGAACATGCATTGCTAGACATCCATTCTTCCTCAATGTGTGCTCAATGGGCTGTCGAAGATGATAGAGCTGTTGCCTCAAGAATTGCTTTGGTCTAGATAGGTACTCCTCTATCCACAGCCTTTGCATGACCTGCGTTTCGTTCCCATTTTCAGGTCGCTTTTCATACCTTGGTTGGTTCTTGTCTTCGCGACTGCAGGGTGATATCGGCAGATAAAAGCATGTCTGATCCCTCTCTTTACAGTTTGCCCATGTGCTGTTGTTGTCGGGTCTAGAAAACGTGTATAGCCAAGGCCATTTTTGAATGGTTTGAAACGGCTTTCGTTGTGTGTAAGCTTCCCAGAAGGAGTGAATCAGCCACATGAGGCTGGCACCGTAGCCTGAGTTGATGTTCACAGTTGCTCTCATATCTGAACAGTTGACGGAAAAATTGTAGTTACTTGGCAAGGGTCGTTCTAGAGATGAAATCTCGTTCGTGCTGGATTCGTCAATATCAAACTGCCATTGAAGCCAATGAAGATCTCGAATGAAGGCACGCTTGGTGTCATTCTGGACGGGAGCAAAACAAAACTTGAAGGAATCTTCATGGACCACTTCCCAATCAGGATGATGCATCCACCAGTCGTCGGCGGTGACATTCCATAGCCCGCAGCAGTACGATGCGTTGTTATGACAGCGAACGGGACTCGTCGCGTTCAATCCGGATAAAATCAAAGGTTCGTCACGGTTGTTGGACTTGGCAGCAAGACCCCGCAGATCTCGCTTCAATTCCCGAAACGTCCATGCTTTAGGATTGGAGACATCCAGAGAATGCCAAACAGCCAAAAGGAATAGTCCTCCGAGAATGAGGCGACTATTGGCAGCAGTCATCGTGGAGAAGCGACTACCAGTACTAGAGATAGCAACGAGGCTTGAATTCCTAAAGGCTCCGATGTGTCTCGCTCCCATGATGAAGATACCACCTGGGCCACCGAGATGATGGCACCATAATGTGTTGGCACGTTGAACCAAAACTTTGGGGCTCCCGCGAGCAAAGTGGCCTGCACATCCTCGCTCGCGAGTGACAAGTCGAGTCAGTCACAGATCCAAAATTCATATTATAGCGCACCTGTCCAACCGAACGTCTCCCACTTCTCACCGAGTGACGAGTCCCAACATCCTTTTAGTTATAGTTGCTCTCGAACAAGCTTATCTTCGCACCATCATAAAGTCGATCTCTTGTTTGTTCTTTCACTGGTACCAGTAGTTGCTCTCGAACAAGCTTATCTTCTTGCAAATCATGCGACGGCTGAGACCACAAGAGTCGCGCCGCCACCATGGTAACCAAACTGTGACGGTGGTCACTTTGGGGATTCTTTTAATGATCGTTGTTGGGATTCGAAACAGAGACAACATCGATGATGGTTTGGCATTGCTCAGTCTTCAGGCAGCTTCTGCTTCTACTTCGCGATCATTGCGCGTCGATTCGATACCGCATCTACAGGAACAGCAGCAATCAGAGCAAGCTACACAGCAACAAGTTTCAGCGCCAATGCAGCCAGCGGCGACGCCAGCAGCATCCGTTTCATCAGTAGCGTCTGTTTCATTAGCAAGCAAACCCACTCAACCAATTTCTTTTGATCCATCCACTAAAAGTCTGCATCCAAAATGGAAACTTTGGAATGAAATGAATCAAGAACAGCAAAAGCAAGCAATCCAGGACATTGCACCATACTTGAAAAAGTATGGTCGAATGATCCATTTAAAAGCCTTCAAGCTGCATATCCCACAAGACAAAGTCTGTGAGCTGTTTGTTCCTGGATCAGACCATCGTCTCTGTGGCCCAGCACCACCCAAGCCTTGCACATTCATGTCCTTTGGAATCAACAATGATCCCAGCTATGACATCAAACTGGCTGATACCTGGGGATGCCGTGGCTTTGCAGCTGATCCAACTATTGTACATCCCTCCAAGTTGCATCCTTTGGTGACCTTCCATAACTTTGGCCTCACAACCCTAAGGCCTAATGAAGAAAAACTGGTTAGACCTGAAGAGGAGTGGTGGTACACTTCAATGCCAGCATTGAGAAAGTTCCTCAAACTGGATTATGTGGACATTATGAAAATTGATTGTGAGGGATGTGAAGTGGCCTTAGCCAGGGACATTTTGGCTGAAGATCCAACCTTCTTTGAACACATTGGTCAGTTGACCATTGAAACCCATGTCACCAAGGCCTGGATTGAAACTTATGAGGAACTGTACTACTTTGGCTTGCAGTTCCCACTTTTGGAAGAAGCTGGCTTTGTCATGGTGACCTCCATGGTATTTGGTTGTAATGTGAAGCATGAAAGATGTACGTATATCTGGAATTGTTTGCTCAGTTTGATTGTTGCTTACTTCTATTCATTGTGTTTGCTCCATCAGATGGTTGCATGCCAGAGCTTCGTGATTGGGGCTTTGCTTGTGGCCTTGGCCCAGCCAAGAAGGTTGCCAGGAGCTGTCATGACTTTTTGTGGGTCAAGAAGGAAAAGGCCTACAAGTACACAAATGCATCTGGCTAGCTATCAAATAGTGATCAAACGTACCGTATGACTGGTCCAAGTTGACGATATTTTGCATTCCCGGGGATGGATCTTTGATAGCCAACAACTAAAAACAATCCAATGAATCCCAAATCAATCCTACGAAATTGTGTAGAAGCTCCACAGAGAGTTTCGGCTGTTGTCATCCCTTGCTGGTGGCCATGGAATCCAAACATTACAAAAGCAGTGGGAACGACGCCAGAAAGCCTTGACAACCTTGTGCGTATGTTGCCGTCGTTGCTATCGTGGACCAAGCGCTCGATTCCAGTTTGCCCCCTACCGGCCGTCACGCCACATTGGGTTCCGGTAGGTGTTCTAGTGGCTGGCTAGATGTGACTGCGCACGACTTCAAATTCTCCGACACCGATGTTGTATTGCCATGAACCACTCGTTGTCCCATCTAGTGCCGACCGTGCAGGTCGCAAAATAGTATCCATGATCTGGACCCCAGTTGTGGCATCAAATCCAACGAGCCTCTTTGGCTGTTGACTGACAGCCTAGTGCAGCGCTCGAGCTGTATGGTATGGGCAACGTGCAAAGCTTGGCTTTCAAGCTCTGGCTTTCCGAGCAAAAGGGCCCGTCTCATGCGCGGACGATGCCCTGCTGAAGTGCTCCATCAAAAGTCCTTCGCAGCAGCTCTAGCACGGAAAGTACCGAGGCCGGCCCATCGTAGGGTCCTTGCCCCCGTGGCTGCTCCAACGAACAGCAAGCTTTGGTCCCACAGTAAATGAGCACCTTTGTTGAAAGCGAAGGCTCGTACGGTACTCCCAAGTGAGGTTCTTTTACATATTCCTGCTTTTTATGGGCCTGTCATCTCCATATTTTTGAAAGGCTCGGTCGTTCTGATCCGCCCAGCTAGCAATTGGCCCCACATCTCTCGCCCCAAACAGCGTCAGATTCCATTCCGTGTTCCAGTGCCATCATCCACTCCTGGCCACATCCAGCAGTTCTCTGACGGTTTGTGGCAAAGAAAGATTAATGCACTAGTAGCTAGATAGCTGACTGGCTAGTTGAACCTTCTTCTAACTGAGGTCAGGGGATGGTACCCAGGAGTAACAGGGACGTCAATTTTTATTAAGTGAGAACAATGTTTCCAGGGCGCTCCAGATGAAACGAATTTGGCGTGATGGCCGGACATTTTCGTTTGGTGGCAATAGTCATCATCATCTTTCGCGATGACTACAAAGAAGAAGCATGGCGCCGGCCTGTTTAGGCTGTCTCAATGGTTACTCGATCCAACAAGGTTCATTTTCATTCTCAGGCTCATGACAACCCTCGGTAATACGCTGTGGGTATTGAGTTGCAACATCATAGTTGAAAGCAATTGATCAGCCGCTCCCTGCCTTGGACGATGTCTCCTAAAAACAGCAGACTGGATGCGCTCGTGTCGAGGCGACAACGACGAAACGGGCGTCACGATGATCAACATGGCCACAAGTCGATGATTGCCACTCTTGGTGTCCTTTTGATGTTTTCTGGTATGTATGCCATTCCCAACAGAAACAATCATGTCAATGATGCATTGACATGGCTCTCGACGACTTCTCCGCCGCAAGTGGAATCATCAACACCTCCCCTGCAGACACAACAACAACAACAACAACAAGACGCAATTCCGGAAAAGCCAGAGACGTCAACAACTCCCAAAGGAATCTCATTTGATCCATCACCCAAGAGTCTTCATCCCAAGTGGAAACTCTGGCATGAAATGAACAAGGAGCAACAAGAACAAGCCATCAAGGACATTGAACCATATGTCAGAAAGTACGGCAAGAAGATGGGCAGGGCTCCATTCTCCCTGCATATCCCACGAGATCAAGTCTGTGAGCTTTTTGTTCCTGGATCAGACCATCGTCTCTGTGGCCCAGCACCACCCAAGCCTTGCACATTCATGTCCTTTGGAATCAACAATGATCCCAGCTATGACATCAAGTTAGCCAATACCTGGGGTTGCAGGGGCTTTGCGGCTGATCCAACTATTGTACATCCCTCCAAACTGCACCCCTTGGTGACCTTTCATAACTTTGGCCTCACAACCCTAAGACCCAATGAAGAAAAGATGGTGCGACCTGAAGAGGAGTGGTGGTACACATCCATGCCAGCATTGAGAAAGTTCCTCAAACTGGATTACATTGATATTATGAAAATTGATTGTGAGGGATGTGAAGTGGCCTTAGCTAGGGACATTTTGGCAGAAGACCCAACCTTCTTTGAACACATTGGTCAGTTGACCATTGAAACCCATGTCACCAAGGCCTGGATTGAAACTTATGAGGAACTGTACTACTTTGGCTTGCAGTTCCCACTTTTGGAAGAAGCTGGCTTTGTCATGGTGACCTCCATGGTTTTCGGATGCAACATTAAGCACGAAAGGTTTTATTGGCAAGTGTCTTTGATAAGGGGTTTTGCTTTATTGTACTTCTTACTAACTTCTGCTCCATCTCTTTTTTCTGTTTGTTAGCATGGATGAGCTTCGTGATTGGGGCTTTGCTTGTGGCCTTGGCCCAGCCAAGAAGGTTGCCAAGAGCTGCCATGACTTTTTGTGGGTCAAGAAGGAAAAGGCTTATCGCAATGGTACCGGTAGTACTGCTGTTGAGAGCTAGCTAGCTAGCTAGCGACTAGCTAGCTAGCTAGCTAGTCTTTTTCCATCCCACCAAATCAGAGGAAACGAGACAGGAACCAACCTGTTAGATCGAATACATACTAATGCATATCAAATCAACCATATAAGCAAGTGTGTGAAAACTACGGGCGGTAGCAGAGAAACCTTGGTTTAAACGTTGTCGTGGTGTCGTGGGCTAAGAAGTTGTTAGGAGCCAAAAGAACATAGAGCAACAATGAAGGCGTCGTTTCCTTGTGGATTGCAGGGCTCGGAGCTTTCATCCGTACCGTGCCTCTTTTATTGTTCCGGCTATACAGCCCAGACAGCAAAAGCTCAGCCACCGATGCAGCCTTTGGTCGTTTCCCCTTCACTGCTGACTCCCTCTAGCTAGCTTGAGAAACGAATTGCCAGCCCCTTGCCAGCTGGAAGGAGCCAGAACTCAAGGCAAAACAACCAAATGCTGGGCCGGGTTCTTTTTCGTTCCAGCTCTATTTGTTCTGCGGCTTGGAACCCAGATTTGCTTCTAGTTGTCCTTTGAACGTGTTTTGCCTCGTCTGTTACCACCAGCTAGCTCTCTTTTTTTTATTAAGCGAGGAAAGATCAGACACAGTGCCCTTTCCCCGAGTTCTGGCTGAGAGCACCAATCTATTCAGCTTGACAAAAGTTTCATTCTAATTTCACCTGCCAGAGCACTTATGATCTCTAGAGTTTGGTTCTTCTAGTTGGTTTGTTTGTTGATTTGGTTCTCCTAATTTGCTTTCTCGCTGTCCCCTTTATTGCAAGACAGCTCGGCAAAGAGTGTCTACGCTACCACATGCCACCAGCCGTCTACAACCTCGCGGCACTGGGACGCTGCGCGGAAAACTCACTGACCATGCCGTTTTCGTCCAAATGGAAAAAGATTTCGGTTCCATCTCCAAATTCACCATTGTTTCCCCATACCATGCCGGGTTTCTCGGTGACCTCGAGAACGGCCGTAATGGCGACCCATCCACGTCGGTAGTAGCAGCAAATACCGTCTCCCCGCGAATCTTCAATGGAGAAATGGTACCAACCCGGCGATTCCAAGTCTTTCAATTCGACCGAGACCAATTCGTTAAAGGGTGCATCTGTCCCACCATCGTACGACGTGACTGTGGACCACGTATGACCGCCACTGTGTTGATAGAGATGCCATCGTGTTTCTCCGGGAAAATCATCGTGTTTGAGATTAATGTAGACACTGGAAGGTTCGGTGGGATGCGGTCCGGGCCAGAGTTCATCGTACAATTGGGGATAATTGTCGGCTGGTTCAAAGGACGATCCGGGCCAATAGGTTTCATAACGATATTCGAGCACACCGTCATTGTCAATTTCCAACTTGACGCCAATGTAGTAATAGTAAAAGTTGTCGTTAATGTAAACGGGAAAATTGGATTCGGAATTGTCGTCGACGACGGCAAAGGCACCTTGACAGCCGGCGCCGCTGAAATAGTCGCTGTATTGTTTTTGTCGTGTAGTGTAGGACAAGATCAGTGAGAACACATATCACATCACATGGAGAAACACAACCCCACAAACCTATGTTTCATTGTTGTTCTTCTGATCTTACCAAAATCCATCTCCCGCGGCATCATTGACGGCCAGCGTATAGTTTCCGACGGGCAAATCTTGTAGACTGATGGAGTATTCTTGATTGTTCATGGATTCATTAAAGGTCGCGTAGGCATAGACATATCCCGAATCATCGTGTGTAAAGGAGAATCCAGTTTCATTGGCTTTGCCATCGAGATCAAAATAAATGGAGACATCCCCCGGACCGGGATCGGGCACTGTAGGACCACCATCTCCGTCGCAATAATCGGGAGGATAGTCCGTCAATTCGCAGAGGGTATTGCGAATCCACGTCGATGCCCCCGATACACGCGCGTAGACGTTGGGACGGGACGCCGACGCACATTCCTTGCCACTGCCGTACGATGTAATCCCCACAATGGTACCCGTGTTTTGATCCAAGACGGGACCACCACTGTCGCCATTACAACTTCCCTTACCGCCTCCTTCTAGTACACCGGCACAAAACATGACGTCCCGGACAAAATAGTCGGGTCCCCATCGTTCCGTACAGGTATCGTCGTCAATGTATTCAAAATCGACATCCAACAAGACGTCGCTGCCTTCGTACGAATCATTGTCGTAACGACCGTACCCAATGGCCGTCAGTGTATCACCAGGAGCGGGAATTTCTCGTTCCGCATTCAATTCCGCCTTGGCAGCGCCGGTGGGATTGCCACTCGCATCCACCAATGCGCTGGAGTCGAGTTTCAAGACGAGATAATCATAGTCGGATCGCCACCCATCGTACAGGGGGTGCTGAAGGCTGCGGTCCACGGTTCGTTGAATACCCGTATCGACCTCAATCCCATTCACCAAGACACGCGTATTGAGGGGTTGGATCACCACGTCGCAATGGGCGGCACTCAGAGCGACTGATCCGAACAAAAACGACAGAAACAGAAGAAGAAGAGGTTAGATCTGATCCACATACTAGTAATATATATTCATCATCTATTTTGTTCGCACTCACTATCATCATGAATGAGAAAAGCTCCACATCCCGGCAATTGGACAAAGTAGGGATATTCACTTCGGGACGTCACCACTTCGCCACCGATAATGTACTGCGTGCCACTGGCCAACGCTTTGGGAAGACCCTTGTTCTTGGCGGGTTGTTCGCGACTTGGAGCTCGTTGAGTGTTGGGTGGAATCGGGCCATTTTCTCGTTTCTTCACCGACTCCAGTCCCACGGTTTCCGCATAACAAGACAACAAGGGCAGCAGCAGGAGTAATAAAGCTGCTAGAGACGGCCTCATTGTCGTCATGGTGGGATGCTTCTTCAAGAAGACGATCGAGGAGGAGGTTGCAAGTTGAATTTTTAAATTTGTGATCGCGGTCCTGTCAGTCAAGAAGGGTCTTCCTCTAAGTTGCTGCCCCAGTCAAGGATGACTCAAAGAAAACAGTGAAATGCTTCGTTTCCTAAGTAACCAAATGGCAGAGTCACTAAAGAGGGTTATTGTGCCTCATGTATTCGTCGTTGGACCTATGAGTGGAAGTGACGTAGCAAAAGGGAACTGGCAAGACCCAGAAGTTCGCAGTCCAGTCCAGCTTTGACGTCCTGTATGTAATGGCTCCTCAAAGGGGGGTCTACTTCTAGCTAGCTAGATTAGCAATGGGGGGACAGAAGAGGCAAAACTTGGGATTTTGTTCCAGGGATCAGGGGCAGCAAACTGGCTGGGGACCAACACAACGTACAAAGGGCTTGCACTTACTTGAATGCATGGATGCTCCAGCACCAATGACAGGAGTGGGTCCGGGAGTGGGTCCTGGTGTTGGTCCAGGGTGGGACCAGGAGTGGGGCCTGGAGATGGACCAGGGGTAGGTCCTGGTGTGGGGCCTGGAGTAGGTCTGGGAGTTGGATCAGGATCCTGCTACGAGTACTCCATTCACAGCAGCACTGCATGAGCTTTGGCTGAGCATATACATAAAGCCCCTTGTGTTGAGTTGAGTTGAGTGTTGATTGTCACTATTCTAAAATGAGCCTACAAGTGGCCTTTCTATATTTGCACATATTCAAAATTTGTGTAGCTTCTGCAAAAGAGCTAGCTTTGGGCTCCTTCTTTGAGAGCCAATTTGTGCCCTTGGAGCTTTGTGGTTGCAACTGTAAGAACCAGAGTGAATTAGAGGTACGGTACACCCCAGCTCCATCACAGAAGAAGCACTTGTGAGACTGCTGGTACGGGCTGGGCTGGCTGCCTGGCTACCATGAGGTATCAGTTGGATTCATTGATATTGAGTAGCACGGCCTCCTCTATCGCTTCTTTGGACGTGCACTCTCCCTAGTTCACTTCAATCTTGGTGAGCCTCCACCAATTTACTGCTTCTCGATAACTCTGGAGTTGTACAACTGTAGCCTTCGCGCATTTGGAGTAACAACAGAGGGTGGGACATGCCCCAATGCACTCTAGTAGGAACATCCACCCATCTGAGCAGACTATCAACAGATGTACGAAAAACTGACTCCTTGACATCTCCCGCCACAATGATCTGATCACCAGTTGCCAACCATTCCTTCAGTTCTTCTTGAAAGTCTTGGACAAAGGCAGCTTGAGGTTGTCCATCATTGTTGATCCCTTGTAGAAACTCTTTGTGTTGCATGCTGACAGACTGTCACAAGGTTCGTAGATGCTAACCACACGCAGAACTAAGCCACCTTTCCCACGATACCTGGCCCATGTCCATCTTGCCAGATCCTGCTCCATCTTGTCAGATCCTGCTCCCATGCCAAAGTGAGCAGTGAGTCCATTGGCAGTGACTCCTGTACCTCCCCACTGCCTCCTTGTACCAGTTTCGTCATGAATGTTTTGACTCATACATGACCTTGTCTGAGACACATCCAGATACTCTTCCACACGAGCTTGCCATAGATGATGTTCTGACAGTCTTGACCAATTCACATCGACTTCCTGAAGTGAGGTGACATCCAGCCCATAGTTAACAATCGCTGTGAACAGAGCTCATTTTGCTACTAATGTGAGGTTGTCCACATAGATGCTTGCCTGGCTACCATGCCGTATCAGTTGTGATAATTCTACTGATCTCACTCTGGGTTGCCGCGAGCGAGGTATCAGTTGTGGGAATTCTGCCGATCTCACTCTGGGTTGAGGGACCAGCTTCCCTGGGAGAGGAATTCGGAATCTGGGAATGGAACCCCAATGTGCATGCCCCAACATTCTTGACAACCAAAAACTTTGCATCAGGGACAGCGACGTGGTGTGGCAAAGGTTGGGGCACCTCGATACCTAAATCACCATGGGGAACTAGCCATGCACCTATTTGAAACCTCTAGCTAGCAAACTCAGACTCTCAGCTCTCCAACAAAGCTCCTGGGGTTGGATGATGTTGTTTGTAAGACTTGGCTGCCATGCTGGCAAGTGGGGCAGGCTTCAGGGCTTGGATACATGGCAGTTGGTCTGTCAGTGGCTGGGTACTGCAGCACTGGGCAAACACTTTCTTGGCTGGCATCGCTATCACTCCTCAGCACCATCACAGAAGCATTTGTGAGACTGCAGGGAAAAAGCTGGCTGGCTACAATTAGGTACCAGTTGTGGGAACTCTAGCGCTTTCACTTTGGGTTGAGGGACCAGCCATGCTGGGAAGGAAGCTCTGGGAAAGGAACCCAACTGTGCATGCCCTGGCTCTCTCTCAAGTTCAGGGCCAACAACTTTCAGGGACCACCAGGTGCCTTCAAAATCTTCACTGCTAGGGACCGGCAGTGTGGGGCCCATACCCAATCTCCAGGACAAGGCCACTGAGACTGGCTTTTGTAGTTTGGCAGGACTTGGCTGCCCTGCAGACCAGTGGGTGGGCTGGGTCTGATCCTGCAAATTGGTCTGTCATGCTACATGTATTGGTCTGGTCCTGCTCCTTGGTCTGGTCCCCAAGCTGAGCCAGACCAGGACTGGCCCTGGTCCCCCTCCTGGTCCAGCCACTGTTCCTGCTGGATTGGGCTTATGTGGGCTGGGGCTGGCTGTTCCTGCTGGGGTGGGATGGGCTGAGGTTGGAGTGCCTGGTAGCTGTGCTGGGGGAAATGGTAGAGGGCAATCTGGTGCTGACCATACTGTGAATACCAGTTCTGGGGGACAGTGTCGTTGGGCGTGCACTGCTTGGGCTCCCTGTGTTGTTTCCGGCGGTGCTTGGGACCAGGTACATGAGTTAGCAGATGTAGGAATTGTGGTGCTCAGGACAGTTGCTGTGGGGAGTCCAGCCAGAGTTTGGGTTAGCAGTGTTGGGATTCCACTACCGGGCAGCAACGTGGTTGGTTTCTGTATTGATGTTGTCTGTGCTTGATCAACTGGGGATAACAGGAGGTATAACACGGAGCAACAAGGTTGTTGGGTTCTTAGTTGAGGGACTACCAGTGCTCATGCTCTAACCACGCTGTCATACCTTGGGACTGACATTGTGGTGAGTCCAGTCAGTACGGACTGTAGCGATGAAAAGCAATGGAATCACCCTTGCACCTTCGGAAATCCACAACAATCCCTGACCTTTCGCCAGTCGTTTATGCATTTCCATACCCTCCGCGGTCATCAACCAGGCGGTGGCCTATCGCAACTCCTTGTTGCATCGAGTCCCAATTGGAGATGATTGCTTGCCCAAACAGCGACTGGACTCCCCACAATGGTTGTACGGAGAACTGCAGGTCATTTGTGACACCGAAGAAGACATCAGGTTTGACAACTGTGACATAGTTTCCCAGCCGGGTTGCTCTAGCCATTGCAAAAGCCGGAAGAACCAACGGGGGAGCACTGAATGATTTCCAGTATTCATGGATCGTAAACTCCGTAGCAGGCAGATTTGCTGACCCTTGACACGAGTGCGACGCGACAAATCTTTTGACAAGTCTTGGCCTTGTGGCTGATGTAGACAGTCCAGTGTTGAATACCCTCAGCCCTCCGAACCACTACATGGTAAAGGCGAATATGATACATACCGCACCCAGTCTGATTGCTCTTGGATTTCGAGTCCTCCTCAGCCAGTCAAACTCTTCCCCTTCCCCACGGATGATGAAGTCACATCTGAAGGGGATTCTATGAATTGGCAGCATTGCTATGTTGCCACTGACACCACGGCGATCCACCAAGAGCGGAAAGAGGAAGACAGTACGTTGATCTACCATCGCCTTGCCCAACAGCAAACGAAACCTTCCGAAGAAAAATATCATACGAAAGCAAACCACGCATCAATTCTACACTTCTCTCCTCTGCTGCCGCTCTTTCGTCCGCAATAGACAAGAAGAGCTCAACCCATGCAGGAACTGCTTCGCTGACCGCAACTGCCCAAGCGATGATTGGTAGATGTAGTTTCATCAAACCAAACATGGCATCAGGCCATCAGTGCAATGAGAAAGACCTTACGTCTGTTACCAAGTCTAAAGAAGCTGTCTCTGCGAGCTCTTTTGGAAGCAGACACCCCCTGGTACCCAGTCAACGAAAGATTGCATCAGCAGCCGCAACTGACCAAAGGGATGAGTCTACATCCGATCCACCGCTCCCATTGGATGGAAGAGGATCCCAGTCCGCAAGCCACGGCAAGCAGCATTCGGCTCCAAGCATCTCAAGACATTTCCGCTTGAATTGGCCAGAGTCCATCATCACTTCTCTGGTGGGCGGATTGGACTCTTTGACGTTTTGGAAGACCACTCGTGGGTCTCCAATGGCAGTCAGTCAACCGGACGGATGACGGAGCTTTGCCTGATGTCAGCAGTACTCGTAGAATCTCAATTCATCAAGAACAAATCCAACAGAGCTGGAACACGACGCGGAGGCCTTCCACTAGCCCGTAAGGGGCTGATGGCAGCACGGACTCAAAAGCTTTTGCAGCAAGTGTCCAGGCCGAGGATGGCCAGGGCGCTGCATTACATCGGCTCTAGGAGGTCTCACCTTAGGGACTTCACGGCCAATGGAGGACAGACCAACGGAGAATTCACGCTAGGCTTGCTGCGGAACCTACAGTCGTTGAAGCCAGCCATGGAACTCGAAGATGAAGTCAACGCCAACGTCCGCATTTCGGGAGCCAGCACTGCCCATGGTTTTTTGTTGTGGGTCCTTAGGAATAGATTGAAGTGCCTAGGTTTTGGCATAGAAATCGAGCACAAACGTTGCAGGGTAGCTGCAGACGAAGCACTCAAGAGCTTGAAGGAGAAGTACGCTGGGGTGCTGTTCAATGCACGTGTTGGATATTCCTAATGTGACCTAACCTTGGCGACCAACATTCCATTCCCTACTGTAGGATGCCTCTTTGACTTGGTTTTCGACGATGGTTCTTCCATACATATGACGAGAAGTTTGCAAAAAGCCCCGGTCAATGGATGATCGTGTCTGGATGATCGTGTCGACAAAGTCGAGAAACCATCTCAGTCTCAGCGTTGCAAAATAAATAAATCAACAACCTTGGATTCTGGTGTGCTCGACCCCTCCCGTGCAAGATGGCAATCAGCGGGGAAGTCTACAGTCCACATGAAGGGTATCTACGCCAGGAGTGTCTCGAATCAGGAAAGGGCACCCCAAGTGGAGCCAAGTAGACCTTGATTTGTATGCAACACAGAAGGCTGTGCTATTCCCTGATGTTGGCACGCGGAAAGATATTCCGGCTGGCACATTCTTGAAACTGCGCAGTGGCATATTGCCTTCCGAAAACAACAGATTAGCAGGAGCGAACCCTGAAGCTTTCGTACCGCCCAACAGGTGGGAAGGATACGTTTTGTTGGACAGCAAGGAGACAAACCCGAAGATCAAACATGTTGCGAGGTGCCAACCTGCAACGTGATCCGTTGGAGCGACTGCCATAGTGCCCCTACAAAATTCCCTTACTGCCAAAGGAATTGCAGGCTTTGGATCCTTCAAACCGTTGTCTTAAGCCGCTAAATGATGTGTCGTCGGTTGAAGGGGGTTGAGCAGACAAGAAGGCTTCGCGGACTGGGCACGACTGTATACAGAATCAGAATGCCTCCGGCGGAGATTTGACTCTTGAGTGTGATGGCAAGCCTGGCTAGCGGAGAGAATTAACCTCTGCGTTCTCTAGAGTACGCCTTCTTGTGACTCCAGGCAGCACCGTCGTACTACGGATAGAATACGGACTCTTCTCCGAGGTCATCAAATCGGCGCTTGCCTCTTGCAATTCCTTGTTGCATTGGAGTCCCGACAACCTGGTTACTCAGTGGACACCCAGCAACTGCTAGCCCTAGAAACATTATTGATGCTTCCGTTGTAAAGTGGCCAATGTCATGGGAGGAATTGGAAAGCTTGGTTACAATGTTGTATCTGGAACTGGAAAGGTGGCTATCAATGTCATAGTTGGAACTGCAAAGGTGGCCACTGATGTGGTTGCGGGTACGTGCTGGCAAGTTGTGGTGGGAACCAGAAAGGTGGCGCCCAAGCACCGGTAGTCCCTCAATTAAGAGTTGAGCACTGGAATCCCAACCTGGATGCCGGTCAGTTGGGCCTGGAAAGCCTCTGTCTTTGGATGAACCCAAAAAGACTGGAATTACTACAGCTTTGATTGCCAGCCACGAGGTGTTGCAGGATCCCTCGGATGTTGTAGTAGGTACTGGAAAGCTGGACAAACTACGGGACGACGCCAAAATGGTGGTACTCGGTGAAGTGTCCAACGTATTGGAATACGACGTATGCGACGAGGAAATTGATGGATACGAAGCTGCAAGACCGTCCGAGCGCCCAGCAGACGTTTCCATCGCGTCGATCGTTCTCCCGTCGAACGTCCACCGAAGGGAACCGAAAGTGTGGCATCTCGTCGTTGATCCAGATCCACGTCGTTTTTCTTGGCACTGTCTCTTGCTATCTTGGAATGATTATGTTTGGAGCTTGGCGTTGTCAACAATCCGTTTGACGATCCTCGTCGCCGTTCGCGATGATACTACTTTTGAAGCAAGGCATGCACGCCAGATGGTGGTTGTTGCATTTTGCTCGTTGATTCTGTTGTGTCATGGCATCTTGATAGATTCTCACCAACCAGCCATTGATTAGGACGTGCCCACCAAGCTGACTGTCATTGAGGGGCGGCTCGCAATGTCGATCGTGGTGCTCGTGTGGATGGCGGTGGCTGCGCATGCCTCACGGTCTGCAATGAGTTTTTTGGGTCGAAATGGTGAGAGCCCAGGTATTCTGTCTTCGTCCTCATACTTTGGTGGTGCGTGCGGAGAGCCTTGCACACGACTCGACTCTGTTGCTCACACATACGGACGAGGAAGCGGTCGAAGTTGTCTTGTTGGCAGAGGAATGATAGGACGAGTCAATGCCGGTGTCCGTCTGCTTCTTGGTGGCTGTTGTAGAAGAAAACTACCCAGGAAAGATGGATAGCAAGCTTTTGGCTGTAGCTTGGTTTTTTGGCTCTTTTTTGTTACTGTGTGTGGTTGCGTGGGTTGGTGTGGCATTGCTCTTGTTGGTACCGGTAGCATTCGACGGCAGCATGGACTGAGGGGTCCGTGGCGTGAAGGGTCCGTTTCCTGTTGGCAAGTTGCCTCGCGTGAAGAAAGCAAGGGCAATGCCCTCCATTTCCCCTTCGCTCAGCTGCTGCTGCTGCAAGACTTCACTTCCATTTCTCAAATTCAATAAGTCATCCAGGCAAAGCGTCCGATTGTCTGAGAGAGGCAGCAATGTTCCACCCACCAAACGAGGGTAGATCCTCGACGGGAGCGCCAGAAGCCACAACCAGGGGCAATCATGGAGCAGCAATGTATCATTCAATTTGGGAATAGGGCAAGCCCCCCAATCACCCGTGACGGCAACGAGTCTCAAATGTGTGGCCTCCCGTTGGTTCAGCACCACAACAACAGCTGCGGTCCGTGTACGATCCTTCATGAGCAAGCCGTGAACAATCAATTTCAATGGCAATCTCGGAAAGCTCGTGCCCCGTATCTTTGGATTTTCCTTGCAATTCCTCATTTAGGAGACGCTGGACTTTCTTGGAGTAGACGAAGTTCACATCCACTCCCTGCGTCTCCAGATGCTTCGTGACAACATGCGTGGAAGAGCAGGCAGCGCTCAGACTCGTTGTTGGACCAAGAGTTGTTATTGGGGAGTGTTGTGGGTGTGGCACTGAGTGCACCTACAGGGAGCCAAGGTGCCGGGGCTGGCCGTGTATGGCTGGCACTGGTTGTCTCACTGTGGTGGGTGGCAATGTACCAGTAGTTAGACTTGTAGACAGTGCTCGGGCTAGTAGTCTGTTGTAGCTCGTACCATCTAGAATGAAGTCAGGAGATCTTCCAACACAAGCTAATGGACCGACTGGATGATGATGAGATGGTGGAGACGGACCTTTCATGGGCAGACAAGGCTGCGAAAGCAACGGCCCGTGCTCGACATGAGACAGTCAAGTTAACCAAAGGCTCAAAGTGTGGGGAACCTTTGGAAAGAAGTTCATACATCCCATCGGAAAGCACCGAGTTTGCGCCATGGCAGTCGTTGTGATGGTACAGTTGTCATTCGAGAGTGGTGAAGGACCCTTCCAGGTAGACTACTAGATAGTGGTAGGGCTGTTCGTCGTGGTAAGCGACGGCTCGTTTCGATACCATCTTACCATCTTCTTTGCTTTATGTCGTAATTGTAACACGGTAAACGGTAAAAGCTGGGATGGAATATCTTAGTAGCGAGGCATCATTAGGGAGCGGGATTACCCTCTGACACAGTTATTTAGGTAACAATAACGAAGGCAACGCAGCGTTTATTAGGCGCCGAAAAAAATCCTTGAACTCACTTTTTCAACTTTTCAACGTATTTGAAGCAACTCACATTAAATATGTCGCGTCTCTTTTCGTAAGTATCAACGATGCCATGTCACTGGAGACTGGATCTTTGCTTTGACTGGAGTACGTGTACCGGTACTGGGGTACCGGTACGGAAGGCAGATGCGATAAGCGATAAGCCCTCTTTGTCCACGACAGGTACCGTAAAAAAGCCCATGTTTCTGCAGTGTTTCGTTGCTCGACCATTACGAAAGCCGTGGGCGACTGGGCCGAATCTTGGTGGCTCGAAAGACTGAGACAAGCGAAATCTTTGGGGCTCACTGACCTTTGCCGATGCTGCCTAATATATCTGTATACGAGTAGGACACTTGCAGTGATCGTAAATAAGCATCATCATGATCATCATCATGAAATTAAGCGTTTATTCAATTGTGTTGCTCTTCCTTTGCATTTGGCTCTCCTTTTTGTCTGCGTCTGCGGCGGAAGAGACTGCTAGTTCTGGCAGTAGTACGGAGAACTCGAGTGGCAGTCTCCGGATTCCCGCCGCAGGTGGGTTTCTGCGGGGAGACAAGAATGGCGAAAGCCATAGGATTGATGTCACTGAGGTCAATGACAATATCAGTGAACTCTCGTTGCAAGAGCGAGCAGTCGCCCTAAGCAATCTTCTTCAAGATTTTGACAACAACGCCGCGCTGCTCAAGGACATCAAGCATCAAGTTGAGTCGCCTGACAATGAGTTGAAGCAAATCGGACACCCAGACGTAAGTACCGCGGTTGATCAAGTCCAAGCGGCTCGAAAGCCACTTCTGGATGCTGTGGAGCAAATCCGTCGTGTTCTGCTCGTCAAACCAAAGGAGGACAATAAACAAGACTATTCCGGCAGCTGCGGCAGTCCCAATCAACGCAAGGAGAACCGCAGCCATTTCGCCCAGTATACCTCCACGTATAACTCGTTCCGCTCCGAGTCGTTCGCGCAAGACACTGGGACGCACCTGCATTCCCATGTGCGCAGCATTCACGATGCATTGGCAAACGGAGACCACGGATTTATGAAGAAAACATTCAACTCACTCTTGCACAGACACAAGAGACATCTCAAGGAGAAACGTCGTCCTCGGAGGCTCACCAAGAATCAACAGTGCAAGCTTCTCAAGGAGTGCGCTGGTCGTCTTTCGCTCTACGATCTCTACGTCTATTCACACTCGGATGATATCGATCCCATCACGGGAGATGTCGACGACAATGTCGTCAGCTTCGTCGAACCAAACTGGAAAATCAAATACGAAAAAATTCAAGACCTAGTCCAGGAGCTGCGGCCAATATCTGCAAGTGAGAGGCGGACGGCAGAAACAACCTGTGACACTTCAGAAGAGAGAACCTGCGGAGATGGCACTGTAGTCACCCGGGTGCCTCCCAGCTGTGACTTTGCGGATTGTCCGGCTGAAACAGCTCCGGACGATACGGATGCACCTCCTCTGACCGAGTCGGAAGCAGAGTCGGAAGCAGAGTCGGACACCAACCCTGAAATTGAATCGGATACCGCTCCCGAAGCTGATCCGGAGACGGCAGATGCAGTGCTAGATGACACAGATGCATCTCCAACCGTATCGCAAGCTGATCCGGAAGCTGATCCTGGAACCACTCCCGAAGTTGAAGCTGGTCCAACCCAGCCTGAAGCTGAGTCTGAAACCGCGCCGGAAGCTGAGTCTGAAACCACACCGGAAGCTGAGCCGAACGTCGGGGCAGAAGACGATCCAAAACCCCAACCCGAAGCTGAGTCTGACTTTGAGCCAGAAACAATTCCGGAGGCGGAGCCAGAAGCCGAGGTGGAAACAGAACCTGAAGCCGACCCGGCTGAGCCTGGAGCTGAGCCTGACGTAATTCAAGATCCCCCTCCTCCTCCAGCGGAGCCTGACGCTGAGTCTGACGCCGGCGAAAGTGATACCGCTAGTGAGTCATTGGACAACCCACCAGAAGAGCCCCCGGAAGATGCTTATGAGTATGCAACCTGTGATGAGTTGCTAGGGCACTTTCATCGCGTTGGTACGTAACATTGGAGCGCTTGTGCCTTCAGCCTCGCTCTTGAAATCTCGCTCATATTCTCCACTTGCACGCAGTTGAACACAACGATGTGCCGGAGTTGCAACCGGCCACCGTGTCGCAAGTCTGCCTCGCTGAAGGTACTACTGCCTATGTCAAGCTGTCCGCGGCAGCCTCCTCTGCTGCCAATTTGAAGCACATTGCCTCCGTCAAGACAGCATTCGAGGAATCCTATCGTGGAGGCAAGGTTCTGGGGGCGGAATGGGAAAGGGTACAATTCGAATATCCCAAAAGTTGGTATACCGGCACGGGCGAAGTTTACGAATGGCGACAGCTCAAGGCAAGGGACATATCCGTTGGAGCCGACAACACAGTGGTGGCTGTGGATGAAAGTGGCTTTCCCTACAAGTACCAGGGAACAAAGCACTGGAGTCGGTTAGGCAATGTGGGGTTCTTGCATCAAGTCGAGGTGGTCAATTCGAACACAATCTTTGGGAGAGACAGCTCAGGGCTTGTGCACAAATATGATTGGAGAGCTTACAAATGGAATAGACTGTCGGTGCTCTGGACTGACGGGATAGGCGTTCAATGGATCACGGCTTGCTCGAGTGAAGAGCTCTACGCGGTGAAAAACGGAGAAGTCGTGAAATACAACAAGGATTCCAGGAAATTCGAGCGTCCCGGAGGCAAAAAGTTCTCGAACGCCCGAGAGATCTCCATTTCAGCGGATTGCAAGGTCCTTTGGATGATTGACACGAACAAGATACCGCGGACGATCCTCCCCAAGCAGGGCTACAAATTTGCCACTCCAAGGGAACAAACGAGGCTTTCGCATATTTCTGGTGGATCAACATCCAAATTGGCCTGGGGAGTGAATGGCGATGGACAAGTTTACAGTACCCTCGACCAAGGGAAGAACTGGCCTCGGGACGAAGATCTCAACACTCCTGGAACTTCTGTATTTCTCTCCCGGATTGCGGCTGGCACGCCTCTTGAAACCTGGGGACGGCACGGCTCTAATGTCGTTCGACGCCGGAGGGCCCATGACAACTATGTGCAGGAAATTCGGGATCGATTAAGTATTCTGATCGAAGCTTTCCTACTCGAGGTGATTGACTGTGCGGAGGATCTACACAATCACGCAAAGTGGACCCGCACAGACTTCGACGAAGAGTTCGTGTTTGGCTTGGGAGGTCAGACGCCCAAGGGGAAGGTTGCAGACATTCGTGTGCCCATAGCAGTTGACGCTTCCAACCGAAACAAGTACGGATTGATCAAGAACCTTGATTCGCCAGCCTTCGAGTTTGAAACATTCAACGACGTGATGAATAAATTTGAGGCGTGCGCGGACAAGCAAATGCCTGAGCTGAATCGTCTTGTCGTTCTGGCATTGACCAATACCAATCGCGAAACTGCGGAAAACTTGTTCGTAGAGGCTTTTCAGGGGTATGCTGACGACCTTACTGAGGAGTGTATATCAAACTCTTTTTCTTTGTTTGATGATGCTTTGAGTTTGGTGTTTGGAGGCAAACCAAGTCCCGGCTTTATATGTGGGATCAGAGAAGCTGTTGTTGATCAGAACAAGCCCTTTCCAGGGAAGTGCTGCCTTGATGCACCTTTCCAGTTGGAGAGCGACGATTGGGGCCACCCGGTGAGTGAAAACTCGAGCCGACTAATAGTGTCATGAGACCAGCCTGCTCACTGTGAAAGCCGTGCTTGGCCTAGTACGATTGTGCGGTTGAGTGCCATCAATTTGGGCCACTCTTTTCGGGAATGAGTGTTGAGGCCTGTGAAGCCCACGGGGGAACTTTTTGCCCCGAACCAACCGATTGCACAGAATTGAGGGAGTGTCTTTCAAAGGAAGTCGCTTGGGCCAAGGACAACGATATGTTTGCATATGAAAAATACTTGAATGATGCTCCGAACAACTTCACTGACACCACGAGCGCGAAGGAGTGTGGCCTCCTCCGTGCTTATTTTGGGTTTGATGAGACGTAAGTTTGGGCTCGAAAAGGTGTCTGGTTTGCGTTTGAGCGCTCATTGTCAAAGCTCACCGTTGCTTCTTCCGTGCTGGCTACACAGCTTTATCAAGTAAGCAATAATGCGGGGGCTTCATTGTTGTCGCGTACGTATCTTTCAAACTCTCACATGCCACGCCACGCTCGATCGGTTCTCAGCGACAAACAAGTCTGTCGTGATGTCGAGCAACTGAAGCATACCCGTGATTTTGCGTTCTTGGATGAGTACTTCAGTCAAGGAAGCAGCGAGGAACTCGGTGGCGGTGGCGGCGAAGAGTGCAATTGTGAAGTCCCGAGTAAGCCAGAACTGGTCTTCACCGCACCCGATCGGAGTAAGTGGCAAATGGGAATTGAATCTCCATGGACTGTGCGTTTCTTGATTTGATTTGGGATTCTGGCGCTGACCCCGGCTCCGCTCTTGCCCTTTTTGAAATGTCGAAAGCTTGGTCGAGCTCGAAACCTGTCGTGAACGGTCAGACGTGGAAGGCGACGAACTTCGCGTTGAAGAATTCAAAAGAGGCTTTGACCTTTGCAAAGGGCTCCACTGACGCCTTCAAATGTCCCGAAGGCCCATTTTATATTCAAAACATCTGCATGGCTATCCAGAACGTTAGTTCGGCTTTGCTTGGTGCCATTCTCCTGGTTCTCGAAAAGGTACGTGATGACTGCTGCACCGCTTGAAGGCGCTGCTTCTCCCTAGCTACAAAATCGTTCTCGTGACTCTGCTCATCAGGTTGTGGCTATCTCCGAGCACACTTATGAAGAAATGGCCACCATCAATGCAGTTTCAGAGATCAAGATTTCTGAAAAGTAAGTTACTCGTTTTGTCTTGCCAGGCCCCTTAGCTTCGGAGACGCAAGGCTGACTATAGTTGATCGGTTGCAGCTTGGCTGCCCTCGTGATGAACATGGGCGAGCTTGCTGAGTATTTCAACTCCGGGGGTCGAATGCGACGCAACCTGCTTGCAGCTGGCGATGGCGACACCTCTATTCCCGCGGAAGTCAAAGTCGACCTTCAAGTCGAAATTGTGAGCAGTGAAAATCCCAGGGCGTTTCTAAGCATCGCAACGTTGCAAGGTTCAGAGCAGACTCCGGACTCTTTTGAGTTGTGGGTTTTCGACATGACGGAAGAGGACTATGTGCCTGTGTCTGCCTTTAGCACGACGCAGATTCAGCCCGGGAGTACCCTCATTAAGATTCCGGAGGAGGTTGTTGGGCAGGTTTTCACTCTCAAAGTGGGCATCGTTAACCAGGACTTTCCCACCAACGGTCTCGCAAATGCCACTACGCTGATCTCTTTCAGGAGTCAAAGCAAGGGCGCCTGAGCTCACGAAGTCGAGTATGATGGTCTCTCCAGTTGCATGTATGCTTGGGATCCTTGTGACGCCAAATCAGGCTGCGTTGAGCTGTGTATCGCGCCTGTGCCAACTTTTATATTTCACACCTGGCATCTTTTAAATTAATGCACTCAAAGATGAGCAACAGGCAGTTTTGTCCCGGAACAGCTTACAGCTTCCGCTACGGCGAGCGCCCGGGGATCTTGGGAGCCCTTGAAAAAAGCGTCTCACAGTGGTCTTGGCCTCACGAGACGTGAAAGCAGCCGCGGCGAGCTGACGTCGGATGCCCACGACACCGCCACCTATGCTTCCCGTTGCCAGTTCGCCGGTTGCGCTGTGATTAGCTGAAAGAAAAATGTCATGGACTTGTAGAGCTTCGTTGTTGTCCAAACGATTGTGATGGAGCCGTCCATTGTATTGAACTCGTCCATAAGCCAACTGAGGTGGAGTCTTCTTCGCTGGATGTTGCCGGAGCTCGTTCAGGTGATTTTGGGGCTCGTTCGGGTAACGCTGGTACTACAGGAGCGTCCTTTTGCTGCTGGTTGTCGTCTTGGCTGATCTGGTGTTGGTCGTTGTTGTCATTCTCTTCCTTGTCGGGATTTGTCTTGCGGTTACTAGAACCAAATCCGATGCGGCTCTTTTTCTTCCTCTTGTGTGACGGATGATCCGCAGTGGCTACAGAACTGTTGCCGTTCGTTTTGCTTTCTGCCAGTGCCAGTGCAAGCGTCCGCTTACTGGAGCGATTGTTGAATAGGGGGTCTTCATGGTCTGATTCCGTGTGGCTTTGATTGTGCTTGGAACGGCTGTTGCGATTTTTTGGCTGGTGGTGGTGGTTTTCCCGTCTCCCTTGCCACTGCTGCTCTTGGAATTCGACTGCCGAGCCGCATTGCCGGCCAACAGAAAATATGATCTTCTTGGTGACTGAAGGCCAATGTAACCATGGCCAAGAGAAAAACATGGATGCAGAGTAACAACAGGACAAAGTGCATGGAGCTTCCATCGGATTGATTTGATGCGTCCTCCGAGGCAGCCACCATCCCACGGAAAGGTGTAGCAACGGCACTGGAGGAAGCAGACAGATAACGAGAGGAAGCCGCAAGACAAACCTCAAAGGAATGAGAAACAAGGTCTTGATCAAGATCGTGTAAACGTTGGCAACACCCCAGTCTTGGTAAAGCCACCAAGGAGAATTTATAGAAGTTTTCATGACTCCGTTGGCAATCTGCTTGCACATTCAAACATAGCCTCGGTGTCGCCCTGGACGGTGGAAGCTTGGTCCATTTCACAGTGTACCGAGTATCCTTGGTGGATGAAGGCATCCATGATATAGCCATTATGTTGGCGTTTCGGCGGAACAGTAACGTCTTCGCCTTTTAGAGTCTATTCAGTTGTGTGTTCCACAATCATTGCCACATCACATTCATCCAACCTTTGGAGGCTAGGACACAATATGCAGAGAGGGAAGCTCTAAGAATGGTGTTGAAGATCCCACGCGGCATTGGACGAATCCCATGTTCGCATCATGCAGCTTGCTAGTGTATTTTGTTGGAACTGAACATGGCGTGGTGGTGTATGAGCTGAACTTGAGATCGGTGTGGGCATACACTCCGGGGAAATCTGAACAGGATACCACAGCGAGGAAGTGCTGCTTTCGGGATGGGTTGCATCAGATCTGTGATTTGGGATCTTGTTAAGCACGTAGCCATGAGAGGACACTCCATTGTCTTCATGATGGAGCCCCAATGGCTTTCCTATCCGGTCCTGGGCTTCTGCAATCTTCCGGCCCGCCAGTTTGGCTTGGAACCTTGGAGTTTGCGGTGCAATCAGATCCTCTGTCTTTGTTCAATCGCCGGTGTAGCTTTTGCGGCTCTTTAGCTTTTGCGTTTCCCATCGGAAGCTTTTTCGGTCACAATCGGGTATTGCATTTGCGGTTCAAGAGGTGAAGGAGACTAGCACTGTCAGCCTCCTTGCGGAAGCACACCCCCACCAGATCCTCACAACTGTTTGCTCAAGAGCGGCGGCCTTGTTTGGTAGATGCTGCCACCCTCTTTCCTTCGAGTCTGGTATGTCAGGCCGCCCCACAAGCTTCTTCACCTTTACTTCTTCATCGAAGTCCATTCGAGTTTCTATTACTCATTATGCCCAACAAACTTGGTTTTCGAATTGAACGTGATGTGTGAGAGCTTATCTTCCAAAGTGTGAACATCGGCAATCTTTCTTGATCAGCTCCACTTTTCTCAGCCTCTTTCCAACAAGAGGAGGATTCACACCTTGGCTTCATACAGTAGAATGAATTTTCCTCCGCATCCTTCCCAGCGCTTGCTTTTGTGACCACCTACGGTACAAACCCTCCGCTCTCCATGCGTCTTGTTGGGGCAACATCACATGATGAATGCAGCTGTTCCTGTATACTCCTGGTTCACCAAACTGCGAATTTATGTGGATGCCAATGGTGGCAAATTGTGGCGACTGAAATTCCAACGTCAAAGCCCCACACTTTGTCGTTGCCATGGATACAAAGCTTTGTCAAGGAAAAATATCCACCGTGGCCACATACATTGCGCCCCGTGGAGAAATGAAACCGGCCCGCACTCAATTGGCTCACAAATAAATAGCCTCAGGTGCAACCATACGGTACCTACATGCCTGCAATCTTCACCCCAAGAGCATGGCGGCTCCACTCTCCGGACGCAGCAAGATCATTCCTTTTGGTTTTGCCAACCTGATTTGAGGGGTAGGCCATGCTTGCTGAAAAGCCAAGATTTCTTTTGGCTTCTCAAACAAGGGCCGACTTTTTAGCTGCCACATTCTTTTTTCCCCAAGTGAACTCGATCACCAGCCAGTGAGACTTCTCCAGTGGTTGTTTGCCTCATGCTGTGCAGTAGCCAAATCTGAGCCGTAACGTCAACAACCACTCGGACAATGCTTGCTTGCAGATAAGCTTCGAATAAATTGAAGCCCTTCCTCGCAGTTGGGGCTGCTCGCTCTCAGACGGCTACGACTCTACCGCTTCTTTGAACTCTCAACTTCTCGCTCGGTTGGGTGGTTCCATTGCATGCCTTCTTCATCCCATTCGTTGTACTTCATATCCTCGTTGTCTTGCTTCCCCTACAGCGACACAGAGACATCGACATGTTGTCCTTTAGCTAAGTTGCTGCTCTCTTCAGGTAGCGATCGAGTTGCCGGATGCTGCTTCGAGCTATCACGTCCACTCACTCTCGCAAAAACCGTTGCATACTTGAGGCCCCTTCTGACCCTTCAAGCTACGGTACCGTACTGGTAGCACAAGGGAAAACAGTCAGACCTTGCTTTCCTCGCCCACATACTTGAGTGGTGCGTACACCTTCATAGCTAATCGGCAACAACTAACTCAACTCATCAATCTCTACCTTCGTGAAATCTGCTTCCTTCCATTTTCGGGAAGGAAAGAAAACTCTCGGCTCCACAGCATGCCACCAAGAGCATAATTGTCAATCTTAGCCGGCTAGTAGTCTCCGCCAAAAAAGGGAGAACTTCAACACTTTTGCTATTCTTCTGGCTCTTTGGTCTCTTCTGTGTTGCCATGTTGCCATGGCTTCAACAGCCAAAGAGCAAGTCATTCACGATCATGACGTGGAGATGTCTTTCCGGCCAAATGTGTTACAGTCTTGCCGGCGCTGGTGAGGTCAGCCATTAGGATCATCGTCGAGATCCAAAAAAATATCTTTTATTAATTAATAATAGTTTTGTGACTCCCACGCCACAAACATGTCTGCATCAGACAAAGTCGGCGTGACATACATTGTTGTTCTCGCAATCTTTTCAAAAGCTTCCGCAGTTTTGGCAAGGGCCAAGAGAAAAAGTCGTCGAGGAGAACACACAAACCCCAGAGCCACCGCACACACACTTTTTGGATTCGAGTCCTTGCATCCCACCCAAAACATCCCACACACCGTGTTTGATCCTACTAACTAACTAAGAATACGAAAAAATATGGTATTCTCACTCGAGCAAGTCTTCGCGTTCCTCGCCATTTCCTCGTCGCTACTTATTGTCCGTGTGAATGGCCAACAGGATGTCAAAGTGAATATGCAACCACTCCGCTACTGCAGCGACAGACGGTGGTGGGGTTGCCAAGCACGAGCTTATCCTTACGGTGAATACTGGGAGAACGCAGGAATGTCGAGCAATCACCAAAATGCTGCATTCATGGGGATCATGGGAGAGGAACCAGCCGCTCCACGTTATCTTGCCATCTTTTCCCATGGACAACAAGGCTTGCATGGGCAGATTGGTGATGCCACCGCCAATGTATTTTGCGGATCCGACATGGAGTGGAAATGGAACACTGACGAAAACCCCAGCCAAACGATACACTTGGATGGCAAGAGTGCGGCGGCTCAGTTCTACAATGATCAAAGCAGGTTTCTGCCCCAGAGCGACACGCTGTTCTTGACCATTTTTGACCCGCAGTTTAGCCAACAATTCTCGGAACATGAAAAGAACGAGATTCTAGATGGATACGCTTCCTTTTTGGATAGCAAGGTGTATGATTGGGCCGACATTGAAGGCGTTGTCTTTGTCGGGGCATCTCGTGGTGGCTGTTTCGTGACGAGGTTGGCGCAAAAGCTGGAAGCCAGCTATCTGCAAGATGGTGCCAAGGTTGCCCTGAGCGTTGTCGATCCAGTGTGCAAAATGGCGCAAGAAGAGTACGGAGTCACATCCGACACCATTGACAACCCGCTGAACACTGCGTACAGATCCTACACCACGGATGTGGCCGCTCAACTATCTGGCCCCAAGGAAAACTATTGCGTCCGGAATCTAGCGTTGGGAGAGGAAATATCGGGGATGTTTCTAGGGGTTCGAGGCTGGTCTCACAATACTTGCACGGAATCTACATGCTATCTGAACGACGCAAGTGACCAGCCTTACTATACTCAAGTCTGGGCCAACATGTGTCACAGCTGCGTGGGACGTCAATACGATGATGCATCACTTGATGTTACTGTGAATCCAATCCTGGACCACCTGGAAGGATGCATGGCTCGGTTTGGGTGGTAAAAGTATCTAGCTATCTACAGAATAGAGGATAGCATCGGCCCAGGATAGCCCGGGGATAGAGCAGACAAACAACAAAGGTGTTCAAGACGAACTCCCTCCAGGTACCGTAGACAACCAAATTTAACATTAAAAGAAGAACAGTACAGTAGCATCATTTCCTTGAGGGCGGGAACAGCGAAATAAGAATGTGGATGATTATTAATTGGCTAGCTATAGTACGGTACGGTTTTGGAAAGTCTACAACAGAAACCACTTTGTGATTGAAATCAAGCAGCCAAAAAAGGTCATGGTGGATATATATACTCAAGTGTCTGGTCTATTTGTGCGCGTTTGAAATGCAGGAGGAAAGGAGGAAGGATGCCAGTCATGCATTTATGTCTCATCAATCAATAGCTGTAGAGAGCTTGGAGCTGCACTTCCATGCCCAATTCGTCGAGGAAGACTCCATCCATCAAGGACTGAGACGAATTGATTCGAAGCATCATGAGATCCGATTCGTCGTCATCTTCATCTTCCGAAGAGGCTAATGACATTCCAGAACGGAGGTGACGAAACGTCACTGCCATGTTGCTCTGGTTGGCCATTTCTCGTCCTCGTTGGCATTTCTGGAGAGCTTGCTCGTATTCCACTTGTCGATCAATATACTCGTGCGTGTGACAGAGACCAAACGCCGTTGTAATGCTCAGGACGGCGTCATCTACCCATTCGCATTCATCAATGTTGTCAATGACCGTCTCGACTATGGAATTGGCTTCTGTCGTAGAGGAGGAGGAACTGTTGTCACACGAAGTGTGGGGTAGCATCTCCGCCATTTCGTCGTTGCTTTCGAGTTTCATGGTGCAAAATAATGGTGTTTCAGGTGGATCCAGTTGTATCTTATGGGATTTTCATGTATGTGACTAATGGGCTTCTAAAGTAAGTGATGAAACATGGATGTGTCGGTGACTGTAAACAATGACACTTCCGCGCTATGAAGGGTCTGGGAAAGGCCATCGGGACTTTGGCAGAATGTGAGCGGGACAAGGAACTGACGGCTGATTTCTACGTGACTTCTAAGTACGTTGACCTCATTGGCCGCTGCTGATGCTCACTTACATGAAAGCGGCTCCGGCTCATGGAAATTAAGTCACACGATTCTAATTAGCTTGGTATTTAGGTGATCTGTACTTAGACTTTCTGCTTTTCACGCCTGTGGACCATCAGGATCCAATCCAACCCACAAACTTTGTTGTCATAGGATCCATACTGCAAGTTGCGAAAAAGATGTCCTCTAGCTAGCTAGAGGTTGGGCCAGTCAATTCGCAACTTGCCGGTACCGTATACGCCGGTAATAGCAGCGACGCATGTGTGCAGGTTGCAATCATACTCGAGGGAAGCCCAAGTTCCATACCGGTAGCAGCGATGCAAGTGTGCAGTTTGGCAATCATTCTCGAGGGAAGCCCAAGTTTATGTTGAGAAGGTATTCGAATTCTCTGACTTGATCTTTTATTTATGTGATACAAAGGGGTTGGGATCTTGGTTGCTACCGTGGAATGCAACGCGACATCTCCCTCAAGGTTACCATGGCGGCAAGACAAGACGGTGCATCTTTGATGATCTATTTGAGTACCGGCAGCTACCTCGCAACAAACTGATGTAGCTGTTGGGGCAGATTATATGCGGCTCGTACGTCAAACTAGGAAAGACGAGATCTTTGTCGGGTGTTTTGTCCGTTGCTGGACTTGCTCCGACTGTAGACGGCATCCTACCGTATCAACGATCTATCCAGCTACGTAGACAGACAAGCTCTGGACTCCACTCCCCAAGGTCTGCTCTTTTGAAGCAGCAACTGATCACTTGGATACAGGACCAGCAGCCCTGTACTTGGCCTGAACAGCCCGTTTCGTCGAGTAGGGTCCCAGCAGAGATAAGTCACCACGTCCGACTGTCTGGGCACCTGGAACTGGACCAGCCACCCTCTGTTTGGCCTGAACATCCCTTTCGATCTGGGACAATTCACCACGGCCCGCAGGATGAACTCCAGGGACACCTATTGCCACCTGAAGATCTCTGCTTTGTCCAGACACCTTGTTCCAACTGCGATAAGAATCCGCCCGGCCTTATGGTGGGTTCCGTAGAGTCGAGTTGATGGGTAATTCACAATGGGATTCTGTAAAGACTCTTCCAAGCACATTGTTCTCCTTGGCTAGATTGAGGGTAGCTTCTCGGACGACTGTAGTCTTTCCTGTGAGAGTTGAATCGAATCGAATCAGTATCATTAGCAGCATGTCTCCCAAACGATGGCAATCAGTCATCCTTCACACTCCTACCGGTAGGAGCAACTTACCACTTCCAGGCTCCCCCAAGAAAAGAAAATAGACTTGTCCGATGCTAGCAACAAATCCATCAGTATATCAGCATTCCCGGTGATCCAGCGTCCGAAGCGAATTGTGACACCAGCGATTGAATTATCCTGGGCCCTCATAACAGAAAACCGGTGGAACTGGCAGTCAAGACCAGCTCGATTATCACTCCCTATTTCACCAAGGCTGTTGACAATTGATTCGACATGTTCAAGCTGGACAAGACAGTGATCATCAATCTGTTTCGATTGGGTTTCTTCGACTGATGGACGTCTTATGGCAGGAACCTTTTCAACCTCAACGTTGTCCATTTGGAAAGGCCAACTACTATCAATACTCTCTTGCTCTCCACGGCATCAACTGCGCCATCTTTGATGGCAGCAACCAGCGGTTTCTCCGTATGCCTGCTACTAGAGCCGAAGAACGATTGACGGATCGCTCACCGAAAACCCCAATTTTGACATCCCCAGCCTCCTACGAATGTTGGAACTGTAACCACAGAACCACAACAAAATATAAGGGGGGTTTAGACAGGGAAATTATCTCGGAAGCCAGCCGGGGCCAGTTTTTTCTTCTTTCTTTTTCTTAATTCCTTCGAGTCTATTGCCAGTCACCTCAGGCCTTGTAGGAATGCAGGCTGGATTAGCATGGGTGGAACACCAAAAAAGGTGTGTGTGGTTGCCCCCAAACCCCATCCAAGTCGTCTCTATGGAGACGAAATTGTAAGCTCATTCCTCCTCGCAATCGGACAACCATGGGCATACTAGTATGTCGGCGGCAACCAGGAGTTCCTTGGATTGACACGACGGCACCAATAAACACATCGTACGTACCTTTGCTGACAGTGTTTTTCAGTTTGAAACAAACGGCAAACCATGACGATCTTCATTTTGAAATTTTGATGTTGACACCTTCGGGTTTTGGTTTGGTTTCGTCTTTTTGGTTTCATTTTTTTGATTTTGAGTTTGAGTTGGTCCTTCGTTTCTTTGTTTTTGATTTCAAAAGTTACGCTGAAGTGAAATAACTCACTTTGCAAGGCAAAACACAACCCAATTTCCCTCATTCTCATCAGCAAACACTCTCTTCGTCCTCTCCAACACCACCATGATGCTCTTTCAGGTCCTCTTGCCGTTCCTTGGCCTTGCCGCTACGCCTCCCGCTGGTGTCGTCTTCCTCTGTGGATTGGTTCCCGACGATGGCTCTCTTTCCCGGTCCTCTTGCAGCCTTTCTCGGTCAAGATCTTCGCTGTCTCCTCGGCACACTCTCGCACATCATCCACAAGGTCTCTTGCTCATTGCTCTCTTCCTGTGGCGTTCCCGGTCAAGATCTACGCTCTCTCTGTCTCCTCGCCGCATGTCTGTCATCCTCTGGTGGTCCTCGTGTCCCATTCCAACAGATCTACGCTCTCTCTGTCTCCTTGGCGCATCACGGAACCGTCATACTCTCGCTCGCTACGGTAGGCCTTCTTCCGATCAAGTCAAGACCGACCTACGCTCGACCACTTGCAGCCGCTCTCCTTGTGACCGCTACGCGCCCTCCCCAAGAAATCCACGACGATGACGCTCTTCCCCAAGACGCGCACGACAATTTCACTTCTGCCCGACTCTTCCTCAAGACATCCACGACAACGACGCACTTCCCCATGATCCTGCGTCCGCTCCTTTTGACTCGCCGCGACGCCTTCTTGCGGTGGCTCCCTTCTCATGCTCTGGCGGTCTCAATCAAGATCTACGCTGTCTGTCTCCGGCTCATCCGCAAGGTCGCTCTCTTCCTGTGGCGGTCGATCCTTGCTGGTTTCACATTCAAGATTTGCGCTACACTCTCGACAGTGGTCCGTCCTTTTCTGCTCGCCTCTTGTGTCCTCCTTTGACCGACCGACCGACCGACGCTCAACCTCCCCTTGGACTCCCAAGTGCTCTTACGAATGATGGTAACCTGTGCACCTTGACTCGACACTCACACTTTCTGCTCTCTTCACAGCTAGCTGATAGTATAAATAGTTTCGTAGTTTGTGGGGGGCTGCGCTGTTGGTACTAGCTAGCTTGCCAACAGTCCTCCTCCCTCAACTTCACTCGACACAGCTCTCGACACTCACACTCCCTGCTCTTTTCACAGCTAGTATAATAGTATAAATAGTTTCGTAGTTTGTAGGGGGCTGCGCTGTTGGTACTAGCTAGCTTGCCAACAGTCCTCCCGCAATAATAGTTTCGTAGCAAGTCGGCTGTTCGCATAGCGGCGACTGCTAGCTAGCTAGCTTGTAGGTTGTGGATTAGTTTCGTAGCCCCGAATGGCGTTGGCGCAGCCAGCCATGGCCAGAAGCATCGTAATAACAGTCTACAAGTGCCAACGCCAGCGTCTCGGGCTTAGGTGGCAGTCATGACCCACATCACGAACCCTAAATAAGTCACGACCCTAAATAAGTCACGAACCCTAAATAAGTCACGAACCCTAAATAAGTCACGAACCCTAACAAGTCACGAACCCTAACCCTAACTAGGGTTATCGAACCCTAGCCAGTCACGAACCCTAAGTCACGAACCCTAAATAAGTCACGAACCCTAAATAAGTCACGAACCCTAAATAAGTCACGAACCCTAAATAAGTCACGAACCCTAAATAAGTCACGAACCCTAACCCTAACTAGGGTTACGAACCCTAGTCAGTCACGAACCCTAAGTCACGAACCCTAACCCTAACTAGGGTTACCGAACCCTAGTCAGTCACGAACCCTAAGTCACGAACCCTAACCCTAACTAGGGTTACCGAACCCTAGCCAGTCACGAACCCTAAGTCACGAACCCTAACCCTAACTAGGGTTACCGAACCCTAGCCAGTCACGAACCATAAGTCACGAACCCTAACCCTAGATCTAATTAGGGTTCGTAAATTTTTGCTCACAATTCCAATTTTCAATTTTCAATTTCTCACAATTACAACTTTTCTCGATTTCTCACAATTTCAATTATTGCTGATTTCTCACAATTTCAATTATTGCTGATTTCTCACAATTTCAACTTTTATCAATTTCTCACAATTACAACTTTTATCGATTTCTCACAATTACAACTTTTATCGATTTCTCACAATTACAACTTTTGTTGATTTCTCACAATTTGAATTATTGACATTTTCTCACAATTACAATTTTTCGAATTTGTTTTCTCACAATTACATCTTTGCTGATTTCTCACAATTACAATTTTCAATTTTCAAATCTGATTTCTCACAATTCAAATTTTCGAATCTTTTTAGCCACAAAAGCCACTTCCACCAAGATGAGGGCAACCAAGCGGCCTCTTCCCTATTGAAACCACTATTACAGCACTAGTAGAACGGTCTCCAAAATGGTCTCGAAGCAGGGGTAGAAGTAGAGAGCTGTGAAGGGCTGAAATAAGGCCGCTGTTTGGCTGCTGTTATCTCGCCACTCCACGGTGAGAGAAGCCTCCACATGTTTCTTCGAGCATCGGACGGCAATGGGATGCCAGCATTACTGGTACAGAAAATCATGCTCTTGTGGAAGCAGATGATTCGATTCACGTACCATGTCATTGCATCTCACGGTGCCCCGATTCGATTCGGTTCTTCGCAATGATCCGCAGCATAGGCTCCAGTACTCAATCAAAGCACTCAGTTTGCACTGTGGAGTCTGGTGGAGGAGCGGGTGGATTTGCATCAAGCCGTCCCAGCCATAGCAACCGGCTCGAGGCAATCCCCTAGCTGGCGAGCACTGACGCATTCTTGGAGGTCGCAACGCTTCTCACTGACGCTGGAGAAGTTTGAAGGCATCAAGAAATTCGTCAGTTTTGTGCGACTGGTTCAGGTCGTTCAATCACATCCAAATCATCTTCTGCTTCTCCACGTTAAAAGTCCGCGGTTCTGACCCAGCCGATGCCTCTCACGAGTCCTCTTCAAAGAGGGACTGTGCTCCAAAAGCCGTCCTGATATTCGGTAGCTTGCCAGGTGCTTCGGGCTTTCGACCCGAATGATTGATGGACAAGGCCGTGGCTAGAGTGCTGATTCCGTACGATGTAATTCCCAACCCAATAAGGCTTCGTTTCAACGGCAGTATCGAATCGACAGCGGACGTGTAAGCAAGAGTTGAAAGGTGTCATTGGTCTCTTGTGTGGCAACCAAGAGCTCGGACGATGTGGAACCTGAGGCAAAAGGAAAAGGTTTTGAGGTTGGAAATTTTTGTACTACTCAGCAACAGGAATCGAAGCAATCACCCCAACTTACCGTACTGCATATGAACAGGGCAAATGATATCTGCCACTCAAGCATTCTTCAGTGGTTCCTTTTCGGCAGCATCGGACAACAGATTTGCAACGCCACTGACGCATTCTTGGAGGGGGTATTTTCTGCGACATTTCTTGTCTTTTGGCACAACAATGACAGCACCAACTTTGTGTGTCTTGCTAGCATCTCCCTGGAAGACAAGCAACTGGGCGTTGTGGTGGACATGCATGAAGCAACTCCCGAGACAAGATGCCCATCAAAGGCATGCTCGCATTCAGTAGACCAGACAAAATGTTTTGTTGCAAGGTTGTACAATGGAGTTAGGAAATGATGACACTGAGGGAACATGTCTCAGATCCAAGGAAGTGACAAACTCTTGAAGCATCTTCTGGTGTCTCAAGCTGGAGGATTGCATCAATCTGTTCCTTCCTTGGTCTGATGCTACCAGTAGTACGTGCCAACCAACACCCAAGAAAGGTGGTCCCTTGGATCCCCCACCCAGGGCACATGCTTTCAGAACAACACTTAGCTTTTTCCCCACTGACCTGCAGCGATCGGAAAAAGACAATCTGGCTAGCTGGCCATATAATAATAATAAACATAATAGAAGGCTATCGATAATGGGCTTTACTGGCTAGTACATGTACTAGTAGGGCAACCGTGGCACGATAGTAGCCTTTAGAAGTTGTCCCCGTGACTTCGAAAACGTGACACGTGAGGGTACTGCCGGATCTCGTGTTTTTTAAATTGCTCCCCGCTGATTCGATTCAATTCCAGCTTTTGCAAACCAACAAGAGGAACCCGTCATGGTTGAGCCTTCTTCAAAAGGAGTAGCAGCTGTAAAGAGGAGAGGTATCATCATCTTGATAGAGCAAGGCATCGAAAGAATGAGACAAATACTAAGCTTCTTCTTCGCCCAGGCTATAGTTCTTCCTGGATATGAGATGCACTGCTTTTTCCTGGTTGCTGTTGAAGCAAGCTCTTTATTCTTCTTTATTCCGCTCACAAGACCATCCGTAGTGGCAAGAAAGCCAAGAAGTACGGGTAATAACTTACGCACCACAACTCAGATTTCCAGGTGAACCTACGAGCAGATCCTCATTCTAATATAGTTACTAAAGGATGGTGGATCTTATTGTTGTCCCCATTGCTGGTAATGGTGTGGTTGATCTGGTTTTGTGCCAATTGGAGTTGGTGGTAATAACCCTCTAACAACTCCTTGCCAGCCTTGCTAGCCCAGGCCTAAGCAGCGCCGTGTTGTACAGGGTTGGATGCCCAAGAAGCCTTTTGACCAGCGCACATTTCACTCTGGACCCTCGTTCTTGGCTTGCTCGGGGTCGATCATGCTGAGTCAGCTTCGTCTCCAGCCATTGGCCTCTCCAACCATTGGCAGCTGGACGGCACGACAGTGCGTGAGACGCGGCACAAATATTCAGTTGGTGGCGGTGCAAATTGTAGGTACGAGTACCACTGTGTAACGATTGCAGTTGGACAAGTTCTTGCTTGGATCCAAAGTGCCACAGCATGGATGTCATAGACAGCAGGATATTCCTCTTCAGCGGCACCATCCAAGCAACAGAGTTGTCGAACGAGCCGAGAATGAAAGTCAGCCAAAACGACAAGCAAGAAACCAAGTATCGCAACGAGCCGAGAACAAGCAAGCCACATCGTATCCTGCCTTCCAACGCGTCATCGAGACATCATCATCACCATCATCGAGACTCGAGCTTCAGAGGACATCGAGGCAAGACATGATTGCAATTCATCAAAGTCAAAATGAATGATCCTCTGGTGAGCATTGAAAGTCAAAGCATTGCGGGGTGCGTACAAGCTTTTAAGTAAGACCAATTTTGTATTACACAGCAACAGGAATCAATCATCCAAACCTACCGTGCTGCATGTGAACCGGGCAATTGAAATGCCCCGTGTATTTGCCACTCCCACATTTTTCAGGGGTTCATCCACAGTGTCATGCACAAACACCAACTTGGGTCCTTTTCGGCAGCATCGGCTGTACCGGTACCTAGCAGCTGCCTGCAGCATCGGACAACAGATTTGATTCCGAAGAAAGAAATCATGGGCATGCTGCAATGATGAGAGCAAGTGAGTGTCTAAGAGAGAGAGAGAGAGATGCCACTCAGTCGCTGTATGATATTACTGACTTGATCCATTCATTGCAGGATCTTTTGGACACGAGAAACACAAATTGCTAATGTCCTTGCCGGCCCAAAGCAGCGCCGTGTTCTTCAGGGGTGGATGCCAAAGTAACGACGTCTTTTTGACCAGGGGAAGGATGCCAACTGCACGTCGAATTTCTTGCCAGTGTCGATGTAGTAATGTGCCGTCTATTCACAATCAGTTGCTATCATGGCCAGCGGCGGAAGAGTAGGTGTAGATTCGATTCGATTCCTTCGCCAGGGACTTCTCAAGAAGGAGCAACATTGTTCTTTCTTCCCAGCTAGGCAGCTCTCGGGTCAAAAATAATGTGAAGGAGACGACGTCTTCTCTCGCACAGTGAGGCTTCGTGAAAGCTGAAAGCTTGCGGAATGGAAGCACTCTGCACCACAAGCGCCATTAGAATCGTATACTATGAGGGTAGCAGTAGCTTGGGAATTCAGGCAAGGTGTTGGACCTCCGTGCACAAGCAACAGACCCAGAACGGTGAGTGGCAGGCCTACAATGCATACGTGTAGTTAACAACAAGAGGAGAGTAGACATACCTCCATGCAGTGGCAACTCTTTCTTTCTGCGCCTCGATAGCTTGATCAACAATGAACGAGCATTGGAAGAGCATACCGTAGCAGTCATCGGAGAAGACAAATCCATGAGAGGATGCCAGAGATAGATATTGTACAGAAAATCCATGAACCGACACAAAGTCTTGTCCAATTCGATTCGATTCACGTACCATGCCATTGCGTTGCCCTGATTCAATTCAATTCAATTCGATGAGGAGGCAAGTGCGGAGAAAATAATGAGAGGATGCCAGAGATAGATACAGAAAATCCATGAACCGACGCAAGCTCTAGTCGAATTCGATTTGATTCACGTACCATGTCATTGCATCTCACGTCCGGATTCGAAACGATTGATTCTGCAACGGTACGGTACTAGTAGTTTGTCAATCCATCCATCCATCAATCGTCGTCTCGAAGGGTTCCTCTGTACGCTTGTTGACAGACCCTCCAGACGCGTTGATGTGCTTGTTGGACGGCATCAAAGGACGGTTCCATGGAAGGTGGAATCCAATTGGGAGGCACCGGTTGGGGTGGTTTGTACGTTTGATTCCAAAACGAAGAAAACTCTCTGTCGGATGGGTAGCCCCACAACTGACCAAGTTGTTGTTGTTGGTTGTTGTTGTTGTTGTTGTTATCGTTGTGAAACAATTCAAAACATCCCCACGTGCGAGATGCAAAGGCTCGCAATTGCGATTCCACAATGTGATACATGGACTTGTACAAATGGAGCGATTCCGCCAAACTGCCACTGCCGAGTTGACGATTCCGCGTGGTCGAATACAATAGGGCGGAGGGAGATCGATCCAAATAGACATGTCCACAATCGACTTGCGCGAGATCACACGCCCGATAGAGCAATTCCAAAGAAGGATAATTGAGTTTGCGACAATTGCCGTAGAAATTGGGATAGGACATCATGCCCACGCCCCGTTGATCAAATGCCGTGTTGAGGGGGACGTGAATGACACTTGTTGCTGTGGATTTTTGTTGTTGAGTGTACTGTTGTTCCATGGCTGCTAGTTGTTGCACGACAGTGTCTTGGAGTGTGGCCATATTGATCGTAGTGGCATTCCGCAACGCACAATGAGCATTCCAGAGTCCTTGTGTGGGATGGAAATGATCAAAGAGCGATTTCTGGAGGATGCGCAATTCCCGAATCAATCCCAATTCCTTCAGTGTTGTCATCAGGGGAGGAGCGTGCTTGGCGATTTGTCCCATGAAATGATGGCCCGTTCCTTCCAGTCCTACGACCATGACAAATCGGAGGCGACTGTGGAATCGTGATGGAGTAGTAGCATGATGATGATGATGGTTGGTGGTGTCCGTTGTTGTAGTGCATGGTTGTGCGGGAGAGAATTGCAAGAGGAGTCTGCTGATGATGCTCACGTAGCCGACGACGCCGCAGAAAAGACCAATCAAGAACAGAAACACACCCTTCATTCAGTTCAGTCATTGAGAGGAGCCTTTTGCTAAGCTGTTGATCTCTGTATGATACATAGACTACATGTACTACGGATGATAGCTAATAGCCAGTGCGGTCTATTGATGAGATGTTGCTTCTGTGGCTTTTGTTGCGCAATTGCGTTTGCCATGGTCTTCCGCTATTAGGGTTAGCGCTTGACGTGTCACACGAAAGATCGTCTCATCGTCTCAAGCCTCACCATGGCGAGCGCGATCCATCAGTGCCACTAATCCATCTCCTCGACACCACAGCAAGCTCATCGTCTTGGGCAAAGCACTCTTACCATGAGGAGGAGATGGCCTACAGTTGTTTGGGTTGCTGGTGGTGTGCTTGGGTGGTTGGTGCTCCTGACGAAAAAAGTTTCTGCATTGCGGATGCTGCCCATGGCATTCAAGCCAATGCCGCTCACTTTGTCACAACATACTAGTAGTAATCACTGGAGTTTGTCTGCTTTTTCTTCTTCCAGACAAAGGTCTACTACTACTTGTTGTTGCTTCTCCAGCCACACGTCAAGCACGTCAAACATGACCCATGTAGCCAAGCATCCAACGACAAGAAGAAACTGGTTGGTTCACTCCACTCTATCCGTTGTGGCTCTGGGGAATCCAGCTCCTGGACACGGCAGCATCACTATTGTAGCAGACCAACCACTCACGACGACGACAAGCATTCCCCCCGAATGCCAAAATGGAGCACTTGTTGCCGGTAAGCAAAGCAAAACAAAGCAATCATTGATGGATTGGACTTTTTTGTTGTTTCACCCAAAAACTCAATTCCTTCCTTCCAATGACAATGTATTTTTTCTTTCCATACTAGAATCGGCCATTCCCGGTGCCTACGATCAAATCTGCATGAACCTTCCTGTCCGGACCATTCCCATTTCCTCTCAAGTCAAATTACAAATTCAACAAGAGGGTGTCGGACCCGGCAAAACCGGATTGGCCGTTTGGAATTCCGCACTACTATTGGCACGGCTCTTGACCCAAATTACAAAGGTCAATCCAACATGGCTCCATCAACAACGCGTCGCCGAACTGGGATGTGGTGCCGGATTGGTCAGTCTTTTATTGGCGCAACAGGCGGGCGCTCGATCCGTGTGGGCGACCGATGGGAATCCCGATGCCGTGGCATTGACTCGTACCAATTTTGAACGCAATGGAATAGCCTACAGAACAACAACAACAACTAGCGACAATCAAAATGTCGTGACACAACTCAAATGGGGAGAATTGGAAGTTCCCGTGGAATGGATGGGACAAGTGGATGTCCTGGTAGGATCCGATTTGACATACAATAGTGGATCCTGGAGACTCCTCGCGGAAACCATGGAATCCCTGTTGGCACCCAATGGCATTTGCATTTATCTCAGTTTGGGACATGCCGGATTCAATGTCGCAGGAGAAGTCGATGGATTTGTCAATGTGGCACAGCAAGTGGGACTCTTTTCCAAGTCAAAATTGCCACTACCCGGATCATCGTTGGATGCCTTGTTGGCAAGTGTCATTCGCAAGGATTCCTCGGAACCATCCATCATGATGGCCACGGGAGGAGCACAAGTGGTGGTGTTGGGGAGGAAAAACAGAATATAGCTCTGGTCAGCCAGTCAGTCATGACAAACAGACAAGCGGGCCATGGAGCATTTGGAGTGAACGTGGCGGGTTGAGTGCGTATTGGTTTCTCTCTGCAAACTTTGTTTGGGTGTATATCATGAGACCGTCAAAGCCTTCCCGCCAAACGATTTTTTGGCGTTGCCTTTGGGGAAAGCTATGAAAGTCACGCAGCAAGAATCTACTGGCCAAAGACGTAACTACCCAATATGGCGCCATGGCAACGATTCGATTCGATTCTCTCATAGCTGGATTCATTGGTTGGATATCTCTGAACAACACGCATTACAGCCACAGCCTCACAGTTGATTGGATGGATGGTCAAGAGCATTTGGAATGCTTTAGATTTGGGTGGTGCATAAAACTATCTCATCACAAATCGAATCAAGCAGAGCCAACAACCCCACGCAAGCCCGTACGTCGGTACGGTACAGTTTGCGAACCACTCAAGCGGTACGCCGATGCAGTTTGCCTGCTGCTAGAAAGCAGTCACATCTCATAACATTTGACAACACCAAGGTTCTGGTAGCCCAAGTCATTGCGACAACACAGGCACCGCAGTCTGGAATGCGAGCTAGCTGGGAGAAGAACGATGTCACGGGTGCAGCAGGAAACAATGAAGGCATGATTCGATTCCTTTCAAGCCTTCCTTACGACCAAAGTACGCATGATTTCATTTCATGTGCAAGCAAGGCTGGTTGGCACGCCGTAGTTTGTGGTGGGGGCGACCAAATGAAGTGGTCGGGACCGAATGACAACCAGAGCCGAATGGCGTCCGACATTCTGGACGACGGGGAAGATCCTCCTGATGCTCTCGTGGTATCTATGCCATCGCTAGTTTCCATGATGGAATACGAGCGACCTTGGCAGTTTCAATACCCGTCTTTGGCATGAACAGTGGCTACGATGATGGAACACACGACAAATCCATCACAATTCCGGCCTCATCCATGCTGCCACGCCGATGATTGACAAGTCATTGGGTGACAAATCTTCGACGCTGAAGATCGAACTAATCAACAAGAACAACAATGACGTCGAGCTCACTACAGGTTGTTGCGGTGGGTGGTGGAAGTCGTTGGATTTCTGGGAACGGGACGTCGAGCTCAGACGGCGCATGGCATTGCGGTGGGTGGGTGGGGCATTCTTCGTGTCCTTCCTTCTGCCCCTCGCCGCTTTGACAGCCGACGTAGTCCTGAATATCATCGCCTTCGTGGTAGTTATGGTATTGCGAGCAAGAATCGTCGTCGACGAGATTTGGCAGACTCTGTGGAGCGCAGTTCTGCAGTCGAGAACTCTCCCTGCTGACATTCAAGAATATATTGATTCCGACCTTATCCACGTTGGTGCGTCACTACTACTTCAACGAAACTCGTTGTCTCAGCAACAACAGACGATGGTCGCCAGAGTAAGAAACCACGAAAGCCTACGACAAGCCTTCCCCTGAGAGCCCAATTGTGAAGCATAGTCCTATTACTCCAACGATGCACATCACGGACTCCGCAACATTTTCCGACATCCACAACAAGTCACCTTTGGCCAACCACAACGGGCAACACGATAAACCGTTCTCGCACGTGGCCATGGGGCAATTGAGCCCACCACCCGTTCAGAACAGTTTGCGTCCTGGCTACTGGAAGTCACTCATTATGAACATTTGCCAACACCTTCTCCGATGGTTCTTGTAGCTCATGTCATTGCGACAGTACATGCACATGCACCGCAGTTTGGAATGCTCCCAGCCAGCTGGGAGAAGAACGATGACACGGGTGCAACAGGAAACAATGAAGGCATTATACCCTTCCAGCCTTCCTTACGATCAACCATTTATAAGAAGTATGCATGCTTTCATGTCATGTTCAAAGTGGGTTGGTACCGTACGTTGAAGTGGGGCCGAATGATTCGATTCACTACAGCGGAATGGCGTCCGACATCCTAGACTACGGGGGAAGATCCTCCTGACGCTCTCATTGTATCTAGTCTTTCGCCAGTGGTCCATTATGGAATAGGAGCGGCCTTTGCAGCTGGACAACCCGTCTTTGGCACGACCCGTGGCTACAATGACACATGACCATCACTCGCAATGACGACAATTCCGGCCATATGCTGCCGCGCCGATGAACGACAAGCCATTTAGACGACGCTTAATATCGGACGGAAACCTCCTCTCTCCTCATTCCAACATAATCAATCAACAAGAACAACAATGATGGCGAGCTCACTACAACAGTCAAGATTTTTGAAATTCAGACCTCATCCACATAGGTGCCGCTCCTCCCCCTTCAATGTTCTGACGGTAGCAGAACAACAACTACCTTCTCCGAAGAGCCCAATTTTGAAGCATGCGAGCCACTTTGGGCCGTTGTTTCGGACGATGCCTCAACGGAACCCATCTCAGTATTCAACAATGTCTACACGAAACCAGCTTAGTTCTTCGACAACAATATGCAAAAGCCCAACTATGCACTCGTCACGACGACGTCTCTCCGCGGGCCTCCCCTTATTTTTTTAACATCACGGGCAGGCAGTGGAGTGGTACGCTCAGATCTCGCTTGTCGTCGATGTGTTTGGTTCATGCATGTCATCCACTGCAGAGTTTGTCAACACATTTGAAGACGCTGTACGAACAAGGGGAGCTTCTGACAAGCCCTATCCGACAGAACCATTCCCACAAACAGCTGCAGCATTTCCTGCGCCAAAGTCACTCTTCCGGCCAAGTCTGACGCCTACGCGGGTATACGATTTCCGATCCTGTCAACAACAATACTGGCCTCATCCATGCCAATGCTCTCTTCATAGTGGGGATTGGTCCTCAGTTTCTTGCCCCTGATCCCACTGAAGCCTAGGCCTGAATTTGGACTCTTCTTTGTTTAGCCTGGCCCTTGCTGGCTTTCCTAGCTAGATAATCCACCTGCTCTAAACTCCTCGTGCATTACTCCAACAATGGACATCTCAAGGACTCCTCATCATTTTCGACATCTACAAGTCACCGTTGACCAACCAGCAACACAACAAACCGTTCTCGCATAGCTCCAGCAACGTCTCTTTGGTCCATACAACAACAAATGGCCACTCGTTGACCCCTCGGAGGAGCCACCATTATTCGTCAACGTTGCCTGCAACATGTCCGAATACGACTCCACAAAAATTAATCTCTCGAGCCCTCACCGACAACGTGCAAGGGCCCAATTTTGATGGAAACGACCGCGGAAAGACGACAATCGTCTCCATTGAGCTCGTCATCTTTGGCTCCGCCAATGACATGCTGATCACCGACTGCAACAAGGAGCCACCTTTGGTTCCCGCCGACGCCTACAGCGGAAACGACTATTGAAGATGCCCTTTGCAAGAGCACCGCCACGCTTGAAGCACATTTGATCGCATAGCATGCAAAGGCCCACTTTCCGTGGCATTTGCCACGGTTTGCCACGGAAAGCTGACATTCGTGTTCTCCACGGAGCTCATCTTGCCGAGCTTGTTGTCGGGGGAGACCTGGATTGGAGCACCCTTGGAGTTTCTAGCCAAACAAAACCGATGGAGTATCAATTTGCACCCAAAGAGATTGGAAGCGCTGGGATTATCTAGGCAGCACATCAGTCTGGTGGAAGTGCACTGGGAGCACCAAGGTGGCACCAGTGGAATCTTTGGTCACGGTTGTGTGTCTCTGTACGTATGGGACAGGTCGAGCCTTTCCTTCCCATTGTGGTCGAGGCGGCCCCACAGCGGAGACTGGGGATAGATCAGGAAGAGATGGACCAGCAAGACTCCACTGATGACACACCGGGGTTGATGCCAAGGGAGAGTCAGACGACGAAGGGTTGTGATGAGTAGTGCGACGATGACTTGGAAGACGAGAGGAAGATGAGGCTCGAGAGCGGTAAGGCAGAACGAAGAAGAGCCTGACGCGGAAGCAACTGCGAGAAGGGCGTGAAAGAATAAGGTGGTCAAGGCTGAAAAAACAGAACACCGACTTACCTTTGGAAGGAATGGACGATGGACTGAAGCAGATCGAGAGTCGTGATGCATGGGGCCGGACGGCTATGGGTTTCACATCGAATCCTTACCAGGCCTGTCAGGGTACCGGTATGATGGTGCTCGACGAGGTGGTTGGCGGAGACAGGTACGACCCTAGCAAACATCTTTTGCTGGCACCGTGTTCGCCTCAACTTACCCGGCATCACTGCGTATGATCAGACGCTGCCTTGGGTGTCCAAGGAGGAGCCATCCTTTGGAAAAGCTTGAGCAGTTTCGGCAAGGTCCAGGACGCAGGAGGCCCGTCAAGCCTGGCTTTGAAGTACTAGTAGTTTGCGCGAACTACGTGGTCCAGCTTTGGTCGCTGCGGGGGAGATTGGTGTGCAGGATGCTACAAGATGGAGTTAGAGGATAGGTTAAGATCCAGGCAGTTGTTGGATGACAAGAGATTGAGTTTGGCCTGGAACGAGGTGAACATGTACATGCAAGCTTGGGACGGAGATCCCCTGATGCTCAGTTGCCGGTGTGAGCTGTGCCATTTCTCTGCCGGCTAAACACCACAAAAGACATCCTTCCAAGACATGGAATGAAGAGTTTCTGGAAAAGGGCACAAAAGAACAAGGGAGCATCCCTGAAAGGCTGACAGACTGGGACCCCTCCCAGCCAGCCAATGAGCCACCATGGAGATCATTCCCAATATTAGCGCCACGCCCAGCTCACCTGGCAACATTGGCGCATCACCAACTAGGCGACTCAGAGACAGGTTCTGGGTATCCCTCTGTCGGTGCCTTCGCCGCTTTCCCGACTTCCAGGAGCTGAGTCAGCCCATCCCGATTTCTTTGGGGTTCGCTTCCATGTCAACTTCTTCCGAGTTGCCTTCTCGGACCTGTGGCGTTCTCAGACCTGTCTGACTGTGGCGTTCTCAGACCTGTGGCGGGCTTCGGACCGTGTCCCTCAGCTGTAGCCCAGAGCTTTTCTCTCATTCATCGGCAATCCAAACAAAAAGCCATTCCAAGGCGGCGCTACAATTCGAATAGACTCTAATAAACATGCAGAAACGAGGCTTGAAAGCGGCCATGTTCATGGGATCCGCTCTTGCAATTTCGTCAGCCAAAGCTGATGGCAAAGAGATTGAGATAGTCTCTCGGGAAGTCACCTCAGGTCTTCAAAATGGCCCATTTAGTGTCTTCACAAGTGGCACCAGTTATCCAACCATTACCATGGAATGCAGAAGTCAGGATGGCTCAACATCCGCAGTCGCAGATCTAGAGATAAGAGCCGTGCCTACAGAGGATGACCTGCCAACAGAGATTGGTTCCTTTGGGGTTTGCAACTCTGGTGGCGAGTGGGAATGGGGGGCACAACCCCTTTGTGTACAGGTGGAAAGAGTATCCCTTTGTGGTAACTCCAAGGGTGTTTTCTGTTCAGGCATTGACTCTTTTGGCAGTGTTGGTGTACGGAATATCATGGTTCCAGATGGAGATTCTGTGACAGTTTCCCTGATGGGGACAGCCACAGTCAGTTTGAACTATGACAGCTATTGCCATACAGCAGTTGGAAATGGTGTGTCTGTAAAATCATCAATCAATGAATTAGATGCCATCTACCCAAGATACACTGAACCAGCCTGGACAGTTACGCTTGCAGATGTTGGAATGGAACTCCCGGAATGCAACACCTGCATAGATGACTGTGAACCGGGTGGGTCTGAATTTGACACTTGTGCTGCCGCCAAGGGGACGGACGTCACCCTATACCCAGAAGAGACACACAATACTACTCTTCCCAGCAACTCTTCCAACACAACTGTCCTTGAACATACCAAAACTATTGACATTATTTCACAAGATGTGATCTCCTCTCTTCAAAACGGTCCCTTCAGTGTCATCACAAGCGGTTCAACATACCCCTCCATCAGCATGGAGTGTCGGAGCATGGATGGTTCCATCTCTACCCCATTGGCAAATATTCAAATGATCGGTCCGGTTCCCACTGAATATGACATTCCCATGGATCTTCGGCTGTATTGGCCCTTTGGAGTTTGCAACAATCGTGGAGATTGGGAATGGGGGGCACAACCAATCTGTGTGCAGGTAGAAAGAGTATCCCTGTGTGGTGGCTCTAAGGGGGTGTTCTGTCCTGGAATTGACTCTTTTGAGGGTGTTGGCATCAGAAATATCACTGTCCCTGAAGGAGACTCAGTCACCATCGCCCTTATGGGAACAGCAACAATAAATACAAACTATGACAGCTACTGTCACACAGCTGATGAAGGCACTGTATCTGTGGAGTCCAAGAGTGATGAGTTAAGTGTGGTCTACAGAAGATATGAAGAGCCTTCCTGGTCTATTACATTGGCTGGTGTTGGGGATGTACTACCAGGGTGTTCCACTTGCGAGGACGGATGCAACAATGGAGAGTCCCAATTTGACACATGTGGATCTGAGGGTGGTAGTGGCAATGTCTCCCGCGGCGACTTGCCGTAACCTCTCTCCGTCTCAGCGACAACTTTTGAAAGCAACTAATTTGCCGAGTAAGCCTTGCGCTGCCCTTGTAGAAGAGGAGGATCTAGCACTGGCATTGAAATGCCGTGAATACCTAACGTTTAAAATAATCTCGTGGCTGTAACTGTGAAGAACAGGACTTCGCCCTGGCGACAACTGCAATGCAATTTGCGTACGGTAGATCGATCAGACTGCGAGTCTTTAGTATGCAATTGCGTACACGAGAAAAGACATTCGGCTGTTTGGCATAGAGCACGGAGAGCCGCTAAATCGTGATCTTATGTCCCACAATCGACAGCTGCAGCTAGCTAGGTACGGAACGACATCCTCATTATGGGCAGGTGTTTGGTAATCTTTGTTCCTCTCTACAGGGCCCTGTACGTCTTTGAGCAAATGGTGTTTGGCCATGGGTCCCTAACTTGTACGTTATTTTGGAACGATCGTACCCATGCACCGAACCTCTTTGGATTGCGTAAATGTAGATGGAGAATTTGAAGAGCCAGGAATCCTATCAATGGCAACAAGAACCTGTGCTACTCTGGTGAGACCGAGTATTAGCAGTCTAGACTTACAGCAGCCACAGAGCTGCCAACTCATGAAGCAGACTTTTTCATGTATGTAGTACTTATTCTGTGAGCTTTCAAGTTGTATCTACGCCAAGCACGGGTCCTTTGCCTTCACGGTCCTGGTCAGCTTCCCCTGCAACTGTGTCTCGCAAATCCACAACGTGAATCATGGATGTGCTTTGGATGCCAACGTAATAGTAACCGGTAGTTCTGGCATAAGCAAGAGCTGTAATGATGCCATCATCATTGGGGCCCAGAGCAATCTCCTTCAGATCCCATTCCTTCGTCGCCTTGCCACTGCTCAAGTCCATCTCGTAGATGTGGTTGTTTCTGTCTGCAATGACGAGAGAAGTGACACACCGATCTGGGCCACAAGTCAATCGACTTGGGTCGACATCATCTCGGCCCAGAATATCTTTGTTGGAACCATCCAGCGGCCAACGAGCCACTCTAGAGGAAGTTGCCATGTCCATCTTGACCAGGGACTTGCTTGTATGGCTGGGGGTCGCCGCGTCGTCACCAGAATGAACGCTCTGGACACCAAAGAAGGACTTGTCCATTACCACAATACCACTGCCGTGAAAGTGCCCATCATCGTTGGAACTTTTTTCATTGGCATTGGTGGCTGTAACAAAGCTCCACTGACGATTGCCAAAGGGAGTCCAAGTGACCTCGGAATGGGAACAAGTGCCCGAATCACAACCGCAAGGATCCGTCCAATCGACTTGATAGACACTAGCTCCCAAACGAGTTTCCCCGGCCCAAATGGGACCTTGCGAGTCGACAATGTAAGCCTGTGTGTCATTGTGGGAGATGTAAAAACCATCGACGCCAGTCACTCCTGCGGCTCGAGGAATTGTAATGAGACACTGCTGTTGACCTTCCGTTGTGAAAACATAGAGATGATGATCACCCGTGGCGTTTCTTGGAGAGCCACTCAAGATGTAAAGCAAGTTAGAGCCGCCGTCATCAAAATACAAACCACTCGGAGCTCGAGGCACGGCAAAGGATGAAACCTTCACAACGGTGGAGGGATTTTGCAAAGCTCGTCCCAACCTGACTATCAGAAGGATGCAACACAAAAGGAGCCGTGACATCATTTTCTTCTTGTGCACTTGAGGAGATCAATACGGTACGGATGGAGATGCAGATGCAGGGCTTCTTCTTTCTCGAGGAGACAAAGTTGTACAGCTAAAACGAGCACAGAAGCCCGTTCGGTGACAAGCAATCGTGTCAAAATTTAGAATGATTTTGTGTTCAGGGGATGCTCCTCCCGCGACGGCATAAATATATTTTTTGGCTCGGAAAGCCTGGAACGCAAGGGATCAAGCAAGATACACGAGCAAGTTCTTGTGGTTGGCTTCCGTCCTTCCGTTCGACATGCAATGATGTACAAGTAACGCAGCTAAGAATCCTACGGTGCCAGCTACCGGTAGCCAATAGATAGCATAGCAACAGCAGACGAAACTTAGTCCATCCTGTCCGAGACAACATCAGGAGACGAGACGGGAACGTGGTCAATCTGGGAACAAAGCAAATTTTCTGTCTACTTCAGCACCTGCAACACATACCGGTACATAGTGTTGCTGCAGAGTGGAAAACGGTTCCACTGTCTGCTTTCCTGGACTGAACTTTGGCCGCTTCCATGCAGTTGTTCGATTACGAAGGAATCGCACCAGAGAAATGTTTCTGGAACAGTTCCGGTACATGTATTTGGTACCGGTACGGTAGCGTGGCGTGGATTTCTACAAACAGTATCCATGACTGAAAGATCCAAGCTCTTGGTGGGAGCACCGCGGGACCTGCACTCCCCGCAAGAAAGGTGCGCACAATGATGGAAAAAATTGTGAAGTTGCTGTTGAGCTCATTTACTCGGAAGGCTGAGCAGCGCAGCAGCAACTCAACTCTCATTTCTACAAAGGATCATCCCATTGAGTTTCAATTTCTAGTGCTGGCTGCGAAGCTTGAAAGATGGATCTCAATTTCACTGAGAGCGCAAAGGATCTCTACGACCAAGTTGAGTTCAAGACGGACTCCATCTACAACTGGCCTCCACCCGATCCGTTCATCACCTTTTCCATTGGCGGCGCCTTTTCGCTGCTAGCATTTGTCCTATGGGTTCGCCGAGTACGAGTGCTTTATCAGAACTTGAAAGTCAAAGACTATTCCAAAGGAACCATACGACTGCGATGCTGGCTCACAGCTTACATTGAAAATGATTGCGCTCTTTTCACCTGCGTCCGCATGGCGGCGCAATCATTCCTCTTTTTGGCTGGCATTCAATTGAACTATACAGGAGCCTTCTTTGGTATTCTGGGAGTCTTTACCGTGGAAAGCTTTTGCGATCCCTTGCGAGTGCTGCTGTGCTTTCGAGAAGCCGTTTTCATTGATGATCTCGTCGTGACAAGCAAGTTTCTTCGAGCGGATCTTCGAAAGCACCCACTCACAACCACCCTGCAGCCGCACAATGTCTACGAAGACTTGACTCGCGATTCCTTCATTGTCGGCATGGTCTTTGCCACACAAGTCCTCCTCATTGGATTTGTGGTAAGAACGATCGATTTGCTCTTCAAGCCTTGTTGCGTTCGTTCACCAACGAATGGACACGGTCTCACCATCTTGTTTTCCTTGTATAGCTTATAGATTTGTTTTCTACACACACACACTATTGCTTGGATGGCTCTTCTGGATGTCCCGTGGGTGGTACACTGGGCTCGTGGGCATTTTATGTCCTTGGAATATTCCAGGCTTGCGTGTTTCTGCTGGGCCCAAAGTCAAATTTTGGGCAAAGCGAACAGAACGCTGCCTATTGGATTCAATTGCTCCTCACCACCAAGCAATCACCCACCTACACATGGTATGATACGATCGATGCGGAAACCAAGTTCTTGAAGGTGAAATCATCCGAATGGAAGCATTGGATTCGATTCTACATGAGCTTTCTGATCAACGGGGTGGGCTTCCACATTTTGGTTCACGCCTTGCCCATTCAAATAGCGAGTCAGAGCAGTTTGGTTGGGGTTGTGTTTCGTGCCGTGGGAATGATTTACCTGGTCAATCTGGATGATTCGAAGGGTTATGTCATGGCGATTGTGCCAGATGACGACGATCTGCAGTCTGCAACATTGCAAGATGAAGTCACAGATGACTTGGACGACGCGAGTGTGGGATCGGTCGGATCTGTTGCATCTTTTTATCGTTTCTTCTCTGGCAACCACAATGGCGACAACGACGTCAGTGTGCCCGTGCAAGCGCAAAAGATCATTGCCAAAGCTCAAGCAAAGCTGGATGCCTTGCAATCCAAGGCGAGGCCGCGGAGGAGAAGACGACGACAACATTCCAACAAGAGCAAGTCATCCGCGTCTTCAAGAGGACAAGTTTAGTTGGCTTTGACACTCGCGCATTTCCAGTTGGCAGCCTCTTCCTTTTCAAGTTTTATCAGCTCTGTAGCAGCGAGATGCATCCAAGTCGGATGCCCACGCTAGCATTACATGTAGCAGGTTGACTGAGACACTTTGTAGTTTCCACAAATATGCCTTCTGGCAACAGCTTGCACTGTTGTTTGCCATATCTTGTTTTGTAATACTGTTGACTGAGCCAGTACCGTACCTGTACATCAGCAGGCCCCCCACTTAATTAAAGTTTCAACGACGAGTGCTTTGGCAAGTCTCATTTCCGTGCACTACTCCATGCAGCTACTCGACATTGTTTCCCTTGTTCCGGGGCCATGCAAAGGTGTCCAAAGCAGGCAACGCGACACAGCAGCTCCCGTGGCTGAACGGCTACAATGTCGATTGATGTTGTGCTTGAATTGAGTGTTGTAGGGGCGACTGTACTCGGTGACAAGGTTGTAGGGTTTCCAGTGGTGGGCAACAAGGTGGTTGGTCCTGCAGTGCTGGGACTGAGTGTGGTTGGACCACCCATGCTGGGGCCTGCAGTGCTTGGCAACAGGGTAGTGGGCATCACCATACTGGGAACAGCCAAGCTGGGCGACAGTGTTGTGGGGGCTGCAGTGCTTGGGCACCCTGTGGTGGGGCCAGCAGTAGTGGGCCAATCAGTGCTCGGGCTTAGTGTACTGGGGATATCCGTTGTAGGACCCCATGTGCTCGGGGCATTGGTTGTTGGGCCTCCAGTGTGTGGGGCCAACCGTTGTTGGGACCCCGGTGCTCGTTGGGGGTGCTCGTTGGGATTCCGGTGCTCCGACTCTCGGTGGAGGGACTACCAGTGCTTGGGCTCTGAGTGGAGGGAACCATGGTGCTCGGACTCATGGTTGTTGGACCGAGGGTTGTTGGCAACAGGGTGGTGAGCGCCACACTGAGCTCATCAACCGGAACGGTGGGAGCCAAGGTGCTGGGGCTTGAAGTGCTTATAGGCTGACGCTGGTGGGACTGGCCGTGGTGGGCTACAAGGTAGTTGGCCCTGTGGTGCAGGGACCAGTGGTGGTTGGCCCACCCATGCTGGGGCTTGCTGTGCTTGGCAACAGGGTTGTGGGCATCCCCGTACTGGGAACAGCCGTGCTGGGCGAAAGCGTAGTGGGGCCCGCAGTGCTTGGGCTCGCAGTGGTGGGCGACAAGGTAGTTGGCCCTGTGGTGCTAGGGCTCAACGTGCTGGGGCCATCCGTTGTTGGACCCGCGGTGCTCGGGGCATCCCTTGTCGGGCCTCCTGTGCTGGGGCCAACCGTTGTTGGGACCTGGTGCTCCGTGACAAGGTAGTTGGGATGCCGGTGCACCGACTCTCCGTGGAAGCACTGGCACTGAGTGGTGGGAAATGTGGTGCTGGGGTCAACTGTTGTTGGGACCCCAGTGCTGGGTGACAAGGTAGTTGGGATTCCGGTCCTCCAACTCTTAGTGCTTGGACTACCAGTGCTTGGGCTCTGAGTGGGGGAACCTGTGGTGCTTCGACTCAGCGATGTCGGACCAAGGGTTGTTGGGGACAGCGTGGTGGGCACCGTACTGGGCTCCCCAACGGGAACGGCGGGAGCCAAGGTGCTGGGGTTTGAAGTGCTTGGGCTGGCGATGGTGGGGCTCACTGTGGTGGGCTAAGGGCCCACTGTGGTGGGCTACACGGTAGTTGGCCCTGTGGTGTTGGGACCAGTGGTGGTTGGCCCACCCATGCTGGGGCTTGCTGTGCTTGGCAACAGGGTTGTGGGCATCCCAGTACTGGGAACAGCCATGCTGGGGGGAAGTGTAGTGGGGCCCACAGTGCTTGGGCTCGCTGTGGTGGGTGACGAGGTAGTTGGCCCTGTGGTGCTTGGGCTCAATGTGCTGGGGCTATTGGTTTTTGGACCTGTGGAGCTCCGACTCTCGGTGGAGGGACTACCAGTGCTTGGGCTCTGAGTGGAGGGGAACTGTGGTGCTTGGACTCACAGTTGTCGGACCAGTTTGTTGGGGACAGGGTGGTTGGCACCATACTGGGCTCGCCAATGGGGACGGTGGGAGCCAAGGTGCTGGGGTTTGAAGTGCTTGGGCTGGCGCTGGTGGGGCTCACTGTGGTGGGCTACAAGGTAGTTGGCCCTGTGGTGCTGGGATTCCGGGCCCTGGTGGTGGGGCCCCTCGTCTAATCAATCTCCACAAGCCGAACTTTTCTCAGACCTTGACCTTTTCATCTATGACCGCTGGTTTCTGACGTTGCACCTCCTCCAGGAGCTCGAAGGAGTCTTCTTCGAAGTTGCACAAACCAGCTGGCCCTCCAGTTTCGTCTCCAAACAAATAGCCTTCCACTTGCCCTCAACGCTCCAGACATCGCATGTATTGCTGGTGCCACAAGGTGGGATGCAGTTTGCTGCCACTCGTTTCTGCAACCATACCGGTAGGGATGCGTAAGGAAGCCGTGGCTGAGCGATCTGTCTTGATACTGCCAGCCATCGCATAATGGAAATGTGGCTCGGGCTTCTTCCATGATACCAAGTCCGAGATACTGTTGTGCTTGCCGTATTTCGATGATTAGCATTTCTTCTCCGTGCAGAGAAGTGCAGTACTCGCCATTCCACCATGAGCCCATGTGCAACCAGGTGTACTTGCTCAACTCGCTAGATGCATCTTGTCTTGTCGCGTGATCTTGCCAGTGCGGCGTTTGATCCCAGACATGAATCAAGCGAAAAAGTGGGTGTGAGTAGATGAATTGGTAATCCACACCTTCTTAAGCCCATCAGCTCTGATAGAATAGCCCTGCCCTTCTAAACTTGCTCGCACTACGTTGGACATCGCTGTTTGTGCTTTCCTGTATGTGTCCGGCTGCACATACTTCTGGTAGTGCCCATATGGGTCTTGGGAGTGATCGATGATCACCACAAAGGCCATCATACCCAGCAAATCGTCCAAAGGAAACGGTCCTTTGGGAGGGTTCAGGCTCACAAATCCAAACTTGTCCGCCGTCTTTTGTCCTCGCGCCATCTCCAGTTGGTTGTGGTTCACAGTAGTAGACTCACGACTCCAAAAGGCATCCAAGTTTCCCCGACGGATGTGAAGTCACAGTCTTTCATGGACCACATTTCCAACTACCGGGTCTCGTTGCATCCTGTTACGAAAATGACACACCTCCCATTGAAAGGTAAGCATCAAGTGATCACTGTCTCTTGCCTGCAGATAAATGTTCTCATCCTTGCGAGCCAAGCTCAACCCATCGTCATCCGCCTTCTTCCTCGATCGAAATCCATCCTTTTCCTCCACTCCATAACACCCTGCGCACCATGCTCCTCCACACCGTCCAAAACTAGCTTGCCGACTCAAGTAGTTCGCACAAACTACTCCTGAACCAGCCATGATGTGCTTCCTGCATCCTCGGGCCTTGCAGAAACCGCTCAAGCTTTTCCAGCAGATAGGATCTTTGTTTGAATTTGGGGTCAGAGGTGTCAATTGGCAAGCAAACAAAGATAAGAACAGGTTCAAACATGGTGTTCCACTCCCAGACACCACAATAAGACAATTGGAAATTGAAATCAGTTGCCCGGCTCAAGTGCTTGCGCCAGAGACCCGTCATCAGCCTGGGCACCACGACAACATGGAAGTGTGCTGTGCTCTCTTGTGTCTTGACACCCCAAGTTGTTCCACCACGACGTCAGCAGCAGTGGGAGGGGGTGACCAGCAACATGCCTTGTGAGTCTGGCCCGTCGTGAACCACTCGTTGGTGCTCAAGGACTGCAAGTCTCCTGACAGGTCAAACACGTCTTCAAGCCAATCCTGCAAGCGATGGCCGTCAAGTGCAGATGGCCGGCAAGTGCAACGGGATGAACTCAACAATCTTCAAGCCCCGCATACAACCAGCTCCCTGGTAGCCACGTGAGAGCCCATCGGTGCCCTGCTCAATCATGCGTTTACCACTGACATGGAACAAGTGCAGCTTGAATCGATGAGTCATCTGCAGATCCTCAGCACCAGCTGGTCCAGCAGCTCCGAAATTAATAGCCCTTGTGGTAAGCTCGTTCCGCAACAAAGTTGTCGGTGGCAGCAAACATATCCGGATCAGCCAGCTCTCCTCTTTCTCCTCGCCTTTCCAAATACTCGACGAAATTGTTCAGCTCGCCCCAATTGGATGACACTTCAGATGACACTGTGAAAGGCCATTGGCCGTGTTCAATCTCGATGGCTTCCTGGCCAGCAACTTGCGAAGAGAAACCAAACCCTGGCCCGGATTTGTGTCTCCGAATCCGTACACCACCCAAAGGGTTCGTCTGCATCGGACAATGTTCAGTGGAGGCTGTTCCGCTGCTGTCAAGGCCAGCAAGGCGCGAAAATCATGGTGGAGCCGTGGGACCGCCTTCACACGCTTTGGGGCCAAGGCCAGGGTTCCTTGAAACCGCCCGCCTCATGGCCTTGGAGATTCCAGTCCTCCATGTCCGACGCCATGTACCACCGGTTCTTCCATCCATCGATGGTCCAGTTCTCTCTCCAACCGTCGATGGTGAGATGGAGTCCATTGAGGTGGGGGTTCAGACTTCGGTAGGCTTGGCCAATGTGAATCATGTACCCCCAAATTTCTTCAAGTCTCAACTTGTTCAGGGAGTCCGTGTCTTGTTCCAACATGTCGGCCAACTCCCAAACAATGTCCTGCAGTTTGGCCCATTTGTCATCAGCCACCAAGACGGCAACTTTCATCTTGCTGGTCCACACAACGCTGCCAGACTATGCCCCGGGTCGCTGGCTAATCATTCTCCTCTTCCTGGATGCATCTTTCAACCCAAAGAAACTACACTGACTGGCTACCGCGCGAGTCGCCAGCCACCCTTCGTTCTCGTCGTTGCCTGCAGTTCTGACGTCATCCACGAAGATAACGCGATCGGCAGCTATCTTTCCATCACGCCTGACTTTGGAGACCCAAGGCAAGGTCGGGTCATAGCTTGGGTCGCCTGGCAAGTTGAGTCTGACATGGTCCCAGCGGAAAATGTTGTCTGAAGAAAGACGGTCTCCTCCGACCACCTCGTCTAAGACCATCATCCCTTGGCAAGCTTGGTAAGGACTCCACGTGAATCCCATGCCAGTTCGACCCCACGCTTCAATTACCTTTCCTCCGTTCTTTGTGGCTTCGTCCGGAAAGTAAGGGGTCATATCCACTCCACAGAAAGGCACCAACAAATCATGGAGTATGAAGTTGAGAAACATTTCTCCCACATCCATGTCTCCCATCCACGTGCCGTAAGTTACCATGTGCAACAGGGAAAGCAAAGTGTATCGGGGGGTTGGACCGAGGCTTGTTGGCAACAGGGTGGTGGGCGCCGCACTGATCTCGTCAACGGGAACTGTGGGAGCCAAGGTGCTGGGGCTTGAAGTGCTTGGGCTGACGCTGGTGGGGGCTCGCCGTGGTGGGCTACAAGGTAGTTGGCCCTGTGGTGCTGGGACCAGTCGTGGTTGGACCACCCAGGCTGGGGCTTGCTGTGCTTGGCCACTGGGTTGTGGGCATCCCAGTACTGGGAACAGCCATGCTGGGGGAAAGTGTAGTGGGGCCCACATCAAGCAGTCCAGCCTTTCTCGATCTTCTTCGACCCAGCGTCCATTGGAAGTCCTGATGGCTTGGTCCGTCCAAAAGTACGTGGGGATCTCGGCATCGGTCCCTCGCTTCTCTAGCCATGGCCTCTGTGTCTGGCTCTTCCTCGACTAATTCCTCCTCATCACTGTCGTCCACAATTCCAAGTTCTTCCTCTTGAATCTTTTCAAACCAGTCCTTTGGCCGTGGCATCAACTTGGGGGGCAGTCGTCGTCGTCATCGTCGTCGTCCATTTCCAACTGATCGACACCAAGGCTCGTCTTGAGAGCAGCTGCCTTAGCAATAGGCAGAAAAGGCTTGACTTGTCCCATGCGGGCAGCAAAGCGACACTTCTTGAGCCAGGGTTCCAGTGGAGAATCGAAACAAATCCCCCCCGTCCCCATTATCGTCGGCTGCATCTTGCCAGGACTGAATGGCTCCAAACAGATTGAAAGCTGACACCAAAGATTCGACTGGTTTGATGCGGCGACCCACCGTGTCCCAGTAGGCAGCCACCATGCGAACATGTTGGCCAGAAACCCCAAGAGCTTCAAGAACCTCCTTTGGCCCAAGATGTCGAAAACTCCATCGGTTCAGCTTGGCTAAGAAGACTGAGGGTCCCGCAATCCAGGTCTCTGAGGACAAATCTGCCAGCAGAAACCCAGCGAAATGGTACACGTGTTGGCCATGGAACTCATCAATAACCCGAGCCTCAAGAGGGAAAACAATTCGGTTCACCGGTGGCAGCATGGGGCCTCGACCACGAGACGTTGTTCCAATCACCGTTCCCGCATCATGAGGTGTGACATGGGGAAGATCATCGATCATTGGGAACAACCCTTGAGGAAAGAAGGCCAACGAGTTCCAGCTGAAGAATACCTTGGTTTGCCCCTCAGTAATGCCGCCGCATTTCTGGTGGTCGAATGCCAGGTCATATGAGTGCCACACATGCCGTTTCCCGCAAGCTCCTCGGATTGGCTTGAGAGACAGAATCCGGGTGACTCCATGGTCATCCAACAACTAGAGGATCGCATCCGAAGGTCGACCCTCGATCAGAGCCCAGTCTGCCCTGGCATCCAGCCCAGGTGCAAACCAAGTTGAATGCGTGACACGTTTCTCGCAGTCACCCACCAACTCGTTGACCAACTCAAGGTGGGAATCCAACGTTAAAAAGACCTTGGTGACCTCCAGCCAAGCGCCCGGCAATGCCAGCAACCAAGCTGAGAAGCCGTCTCCAAAGACCCAACAAGTCTCTCTGGCTTCACCACTCCTCTAGTGACTCTGCGAAGAGATGGGCGGTCAACTTGTCAACAGCATGCCCCACACAAACAAGCAGCACAACACGTAAGTAAACATATATGGTAACCCAGTGGGCTAGAGGGGACTCAGATGTGAGATCCTCGTGTACTTCCGCCAGACCTCATATCCTTGCCCGTGTGTGGTGGTGCTGTCCAGGTTGATGTACCAAAAATCGTAGCCGTGTTTGCCGCTCAGAGTTCCCTTGCGTCTTTTCAGCTCATTGCTGTCTCCCAACAGGATCACTCCATCTCAGCTCTTGAAGTCATTCTTCTTCTTTGGCCGCCGCTGGGGCTGTGAGTGAGGCTAAGCTGTGTCGGATGAGACTTCTTAGCTGGAGCTGGTGGTGTCGTCTGGGTCTTGGCTTCCTGAGTGATATGGAGAGCTTCCAATTCTGCCTCTATGCGAACCAAATCAGTGGCATCGTTCGCGTCGGGGATCCGAGGCACCATCTTGATCAGAGCTGTGATGAGTTCATTGTGCGTCCTAGCCATGGTGAAGCTAGCAACCACTTTGTTGTCAATCTAAGTTGTTGGTATCTTGTTGCGTGTTGTGGCGAGCCAACAATCGCTGTTGGTGCGTAAGGGCCATCAGGTATCCGTTGCCAAAAGGCACACCTGGCACACCATCAACGAATTCTTGGACTGACGTCGGGATCGAGATTGCATGATTGCATGATCGAGTTGATCGCCCTGTCCGACGGGACCCATGCGTTGATTCGCAACAACTCCCATGAGGGTCTCGTGAGACTTGAAGGAGTTGTCTCTGTTCGTTGTCGAACGACCTTCGATAGAGTGAACCTTCCAGTAAACAGAGCCATAATTTCTTGGTCTCAATCAGAACAAGGGTAAGTTCCAAGAGTGTCTTCTCGATCAGCTTGAAAGCGTCTAACCATTGTTTTGTTGTCGGTAGATCTATCTCCATGCCATCCACCAATCCCCAGCACCGCATCAACCACATTGCTCGCGGCATCGAGCAACGTCAGAACCGGAATTCCTTCTTGCAAGCCCGAAATGCTCTCCAAGCCCACCATCTCAGCTCGAAGCACACCTGGAGACTTTGTTCGCTCAGTCCAACGCTTCTGCGACTCGTCATGGCAATGCCGTGACCTCCTTGGAGAACAACTTGGAGAACAACTTGAACCAAGCCGATACTATGGCCAAAGGTTTGGACAAGCAACGTGAAGGATCTCGTGAGATCCTGTCTTTGTTGGTGTCCAGCGAAGGGGCCGAAGCCACTGCCTACAACGCCACCCGAGTCAAGATGTGCCGTCGCGGTCTTGACTTGGCTTGCAGAGTTTGGAGCGTTCCAAAGTACCGAGAGACGCAGCGTCCTACCAATAGCCAGGCTTCCTTAGGGGGGTAAGTAGATGCGGTCGTAAGCGATCGTTGGTAGTTCGTCATGTAACTCAACACCCTCTCACAGTGCTAGAGAGCAAAATGAGTCATGTGACCTTTGAGGCGCCCCTCTGGTGTAGCCATGTCTCCCAACCAGCTGTAGGACTGACCCAAGTCTTCCAGAAGTAGGGTCATGTGGGTCTTCTGGCTGTTCATGTTTTCATCATAAGAGAAATATGATGGCAGCGAGACTCTGGCCGTGAACGTTACCACAGATGCCTTGAGGGTATCCATCGTATGATTCAGTTCCAAAATGGCTTCTGACATCAACTTAATGCCATACTTGGTGTCCTCATCTTGTGCCACGTCAGCTTCAGCAAGCAAGTTGAGCCTGGCTTTGACACCCGACCTCATCTGCTTCTCACCAGCGCTTCGTGCATCCCATCTGACGTTGGTTCCATGAATTGCTGAAGCTTCCTGGAGTCTTCAAGACTTGAGACTCCATCGGTCTTAGGTCCTTCATGCGTCAACACCATGGCTCGTAGTACATCGGCTTGACCAGTGAAACCCTTCAGCAATTTCAGAACCTCGCTTGGCAAGTTGCTGAGCAGCGTAGCTGGCACAGCAAAGACTAGCACGACTGGAATCGGCAGATGAAGGGGACGTGCTATCGTCAAAGGTGAAAGCTGGCGGAAAGGCAAACTCATCAAACATCATGGCCGTAGATACCCTCAAAATTTCTCTGCAGATAGACAAGATGATCAAGAGAGTGATCAACCTCACTTCTTCACCTTGGCTTGCTGCAGGTTAGTCTTGATAGTAGCTTCTGGATCTTCTGCTTCAGAAAGAATGAGTCTGTGGTCTCTGGGAAGACCACCTGGCGGATGACTCGCAAGGTTGCTCCCTGGATCTTGGATACTCCTGACTGAGTTGTGACTGCGACCTCTCCCCTTGAACCTATCTGCTTGGCTGGTGGCGAGTATTAGCCCACAGTGCTTTGGCTCACTGTGGTGGGTGACAACGTAGTTGGCCATGTGGTGCCAGGGCTCAACATGCTGGGACTATCGGTTGTTGGACCTGTGGAGCTCGGGCATCCGTTGTGGGGACTCCAGTGCTGGGGCCAACCATTGTTGGGACCCCGGTGCTCCGTGACAAGGTAGTTGGGATTCCCGTGCTCCGACTCTGGGTGGAGGGACTACCAGTGCTTCGGCTCTGAGTGGAGGGAACTGTGGTGCTCGGACTCAGGGTTGTTGGACCAAGGGTTGTTGAGGACAGCATGGTGGGCGTCGAACTGGGCTCGACAACGGGAACGGTGTGAGTCAAGGTGCTGGTGTTTGAATTGCTTGGGCTGGCACTGGTGGGGCTCACTGTGGTGGGCTACAAGGTAGTTGGCCATGTGGTGCTGGGACCAGTCGTGGTTTGGTTGCCCCTGCTGGGGCTTGCTCTGCTTGGCAACAGGGTTGTGGGCATCCCGAACTGGGAACAGCCTTGCTGGGGGAAAGTGTAGTGGGGCCCACAGTGCTTGGGCTCGCTGTGGTGGGTGACAAGGTAGTTGGCCCTGTGGTGCTCCGGCTCAACATGCTGGGGCTATGGGTTGTTGGACCCATGGTGCTCGGGCTCAATGTGCTGGGACTATTGGTTGTTGGACCTGTGGAGCTCGGGGCATCCCTTGTAGGGGCTCCAGTGCTGGGGTCAACCGTTGTTGGGACCCTGGTGCTCCGTGACGAGGTAGTTAGAATTCCAGTGCTCGGACTCTCGGTGGAGGGACTGCCGGTGCTTGGGCTCTGAGTGGAGGGAACCGTGGTGCTCGGACTCACGGTTGTCGGACCAAGGGTTGTTGGGGACAGCATGGTGGGCGCCGCACTGGGCTCGCCAATGGGAATGGTGGGAGCCAAGGTGCTGGGGCTATTGGTGGTGGGCGACAAGGTAGTTGGCCCTGTGGTGCTGGGACCAGTAGTGGTTGGACCACCCGTGCTGGGGCTTGCTGTGCTAGGAAACAGGGTGGTGGGCATTCCCTTAGTGGGAACAGCCATGCTGGAGGAAAGCCGCTGGGGCTAGATTGAGGTCGCCAGCTTGCAAGAAGGAACTGAGTTGGCGACCCGTGAAGTTATGATTGGAAAACAACCATCGAGGAGGACTCTCCAATAACTAACAGGTTGAGGATGTGGTTCGTATAAGATGGCACTCCATGAGATGAGACCAGACACAGGAACCTGGTGACCCGCGACAGATAACCCAAGTAACATGATAGACAGGATTGCGGTCTGCAGCAAGCAGCCAATCCGGTTTGCTGGAGTCAAGCACGAGCCAGCAATCCGTCCGTTCTGCAGAAGACGTGCGGATCCCTCTGGGAACACCACGGATTGAGACTCTCCGGTCTCAAGGCGACGCAGCCAGGGGCTCTGGGTCCGACCGTGGCATGTGCCCGGCCGATCTAGGGGGTGGCTGTAGCTGTTGCGGAGCCAAAGCGGCCTGTGCCTTGCCAAGCTAGTAGCATTGTAGCGTTGCTCTTGTCTTGGCTGGTATTGGGGAAACACAAATAAGGTCCCCATGAATCTCAATGTCTGGGCTGACATTAGTGAACTCAAGCTCATGTTCACCACTCTCCACTCCAGCCTCAGCTCCAGGATCCCACAACACGAATGGAGGACATTGTTCGGTTGGACAAGTAAGTACGGTACAAGTCTCATCATGACAACCGCTGTGATGTCCAGCTTCATTATGAGGACTTGCCCATTCATTATGCGAACGACCTCTCCAACGTCCCAGAGTTATGGATAGTTCTCCTCAATGGTTGTTCTCCAATTGCACCGCTTTGGTTCCTCCTCGGTTTCTGCATGGCCCTCAAGAGGGCACCAGGTTTAACTTCGAACTTGACTTTCATTTTTCGAAGTCGCGGTAGTCGCGATAGTCGCGCACCGCGACTTAAACTCTGCCATAGTCGCCGGAAATTGAACAAAACAAACTCGACTAGAATCCTTCCAGATCCAAGAGCTCCAACGATGAACTTGGAAAGTTCCCAACCTACCCCAAACGGATGTTCTAGGACCAACAAGCGTAGCTATTTATTAGCTGTCAACTCAGTGTGTGGACCTCTATCCAACCTTCGACTCTGGGGCAACAACCTTTGCCGACGGAGGATTCTCGCACTCAACAGGAGTGGAAGCCGAAGCAACCATCCCTAGCCTCGTCGCTAGCTAGACGACGCAAACACCGCCTGTACAATGGGAGAGACCGACAGGATGAAAAGGGTGAGCTTGGCTCCGACCGTGGCGTGCTCGGCCGATCTAGGGGTGGCTGCAGCAACAGGCGGAGCCGAAGCCGCTGGTGCCTTGCCTTGCCAAGCCCCTAAACTTCTTCTTCTTTTCAAGAGCCACGAGCTTGTTAGCGGTGGCCTGCTTGTACGTCATAAACTCTGGCCTCAAAAGCAGCAATTTTGGAGTCACCCTTGTCCACTGAATTAGCGAGGCCGATCTTCCCATCTTGTTTGCTTGTCCACGGGAGCAGTCCTCATAATGAAGCTGGACATCGCAGCGGTCCCAGTGGTCAGATCGGGCCCACTGCACTGCACTACTCTGCTGCTTTAAGCGGCGAAGCAAAAGGAGTGAGATCTTGCGTGACCTCAATAAGCGATTTGGACCCCGCAACCTTGTCCCCGTCCACCACTCTTGTATGTCCGCGCCCTTTCTGACAGAGTGCCTCAGCTGCATTCTAGAGATCTTGACACAGGTGCCAAATTCCAGTCCTGCAATTGTGTCGGGAGGACTCATCTGGAGGTCTAACTTCCCTTGCACATCTCCCGATATTGGATGGAGATCATACCCCAACGAGGGCGAGCTCACGACCACCCACTTCGATGATTCTGACTCGGATCTTGACACAGTATTGCCGGACAACGAGCTCTCAGTCTACACCATCCTCTCATACGGTGAAGGCCCTGACTCTGATGATGATCTGTGAAGCCTTGGATGGGCTTGGGCGTCGATAGGCAGCCACACTTCACCGATAGATGTCGAGATTTCACCGATGGATACCGATAGCGCTGGGCCATTTCATCGATGGGCCCCTAAATCTAATTGAGTACCTCATCGGTGTATCGGTAATACGCCCCATCCCATGCGGCTGTGGTCCCAGAATATCTCTGGACTGAGCATTGCGTAAAGGATGGTCCCGGTTCGTGGGAAGGTTCCCTCTGAAGGAACAAGAAGCTCATCCTGGACTTCCTGATGAGGACACAAGCTCTTCGATGGTGGCGACGTCATCTCACTAAGGATTTCTTGGGTTGGAACAGTCAATGCCACAATACTCCTTGGGCCACGACTGCAGAGATCACAGTCTTTGGAACCGTGCCCTACACGAGGTGGATCAAGGACCCAGACAGGCCGGGCGAACTGATTCAGGAGCACCAAGTTGGAGCCAGATACTGTTGGTCAAACCGAAAGAGCAAGACTACAAATTCCTGTTGGCATGAGAGTTGCTTCGGCAAACCCAATCAATTTGTGGAGCTGCTAGCCCCCGATGTGATTGCTCGAACTGGGCAACATGGTGGGAGTGGAAGCAAAGCTCCAGACCGTTTTTCTGGCGCTGGCAGGAGGAAGCGCAGCTGCTGCTGAGAGACTGAGACACGGCGTGTTGGTACATCTCATCAGCGATGCCCGAAGCTTCTGGGAGTACTGTAGACTCTCAGGCTCAAGATCTGGTCCGGGCAAAGTTGGAAAGGTGGTAGTCTCTGGATACATACCGGTTGCTCGCAAACGTATACTAGTTTGGTGTCCTAATTCATGTGGCTGCATCTCACTATTGATAGGTGGACACAGAACTAGCTAGGGATGCTAGGGGTGGGCCGATCGATTTCGGCAGAGTTTCCTTGGAGATGCGTCCAGAGTTGGTGTTGGGGCCACTTTAAACAAGAAGATGGGGTCAGCCGACAAAGATTCGACTCGTCGGCTCAAGCCAAATTCCACGCGTCTACCAACTCCAAAGTGTCCATGCTTCAACCATCAAGATATTGCATAGCAGCGGATAGCAGGAAGTTTGCGGGGGCACCTGGATCCTTCTCTATTCTTTTTCTGGGAGGTCTAACTTGACCTCCGGAGGAACAGAGCGACAAGAGCGTAGATCTTGAATGGGACACAAGCCAGGACTGCCAGAAGAAGAGAGGGACATGCCAAGATCTTGAATGACAACATGGGACCGCCAGAGGGAGCAATGAATCACCACAAGAAGCTACAAGATAGATGTCCGTCATCAAGAAGAAAAAGGGAGAACCACTGGATTTGTGGGTGCCTGCCTCTGCTGTCCATTGTGTCAAAGCTCGAGAATGAAGACTGACTTCTGACTCTCTCTTCATTTTAAAATTGGCAAGTCTGTTCCAAGCATTCGCGCGTGGAACAAAGCATCCAAGCATCCATCGAATCAATGCATACTGCAGTTGTCCGAGTGAATCGAATGATTATATCCGGAAGTACGCACACCCATGCATTAGTGTCTATTCATTCACAACCACACTGAGGACAGCTGCACGTCACACTCTCACAATCGACCATCAACGTCCATGTGGAGTTGCAAAGGCTGGGATGAATGGTCCCCGTGAGCAATGGATTGCGCTGAAGCTCCAACGCGGTCAATGCCGTGAGGTACCCCAAGCTGCTCGGAAGGGGACCGGACAGTTGATTGCTTCCCAAATCCAAATAAGTGAGTTGATTGGATAAAAGCCCCAGCTCGGATGGGATGGTTCCCGAAAATTGGTTCGAGTGGAGGCGGATTTCGTGCAGGTTGGTCATCAAACCCAACTCGGTCGGTAGTGGGCCCACCAGTCTATTATCGTGCAACCACAACTCCTCCAGCACGGTCAATTGGCCAAGTTCGCTCGGAAGTGATCCCGTCACGTAGTTCTGCCACACGAGCAACTCTGTCAATGCCCCCAATTGACCAATCTCGGTTCCAATCGTTCCTTGGATACTTTCTTCTCCACGATTAATGTAGGTAGTTTCGAGATTGTAGTCCACCCCAAACAGTCGGACTTGCGGAAGGTCGTCGTCGTCATCTCCACAGTGACATTGCGGGCAGGTGCATTTGACAGAATCACAATCCACACGCACCAACGCCAAGCTCGGTAGGTCGCAAATACTGTCCGCCGTTCCATTCAGTCGAGAATTGCCCTGTAGCCACAAGGAAAACAGGCGGCCCTGCTGCCATTCGGTTGGAATGGTGCCGGACAATTGGTTTTGATGCAATCTGAGAAATGTCATCCTGTCGAGTTGCCCAAGTTCGGATGGAAGTTCTCCCGATAGTTGGTTGAAGGACAAGTCGAGGCGATACAAGGAGGAGGACAACTGGCCTAATTCGGTTGGCACTGCCAACGTCAAGTTGTTTTGCGAGAGCGTCAAGTCCGTCAGAGCCACAAGCTCGCCAATCTCAGAAGGAATACCACCCGAAAGTTGATTGGCATTCCAAATGCGCACGGTTTTCAACGCCGTCAGCAATCCCAACTCGGTGGGCAACGTGCCATGAAGATCATTGTCCAGTCCGTTCAAGATCAGTCTCGTGAGAGCGGAAAGCAATCCAATCTCCGAGGGAATGGTGGCTGTAATGCCTCGGTCCGCAAATACATAGAGGTAGGTGGTGGTTTCAATTTCGTAGCTGTCCCCAAACACATCAGTCGCAAAGGTGGGTCGGTCGGCAGGAGTTCCCAACAAAATGGTGTTGTTCTCGTTGACCCAAAACTCGACGACACTGGTTTTTCGAAAGTTGGGGGAAATACTCCACAACACGCCATCATCCTCGTCATCATCAGTAGTAGTAGTAGTAGTAGTATTGGTGGTGGTAATGGTCGCCCATCCGTTCAGGCAACAGAACCCATCGGATGCCTCGTCACGAAGGGTGAATCGATACGGACGGCCCGCCGTGAGATTGGAGATTGGAAATGACTCCAGCATGCGTGGATTCCCCGCGCCACAGCCGTCGCATTCCTCCACCACTGCCCATGAAGTGCTATTCGATTCGAGCTCTTCCAAGAGCCACACAGTTTCATCGGGGTAATTGTCGTAGCGGATGTTGATGACGACGGAATTGCTACTAGCGGCGAACGGCCCTGGCCAATCGGGATCGTCGACTTCTGGATCAAAGGCAAAGACTACAGTAGTACAGGAAGAGAAGAAGAACAGCAGCAGGAAAGCAGCTCCAACGGCGGCCGCTTTCAAGGACATGGTTGCATGAAAGAAAACTGGAGCAGAATGATCAGGCACTCCACTTCCTTCCTCTGCTTTGAGTGCTGTGTCAATAATGGTGACGAACAGATCCAATCGAAAAATTCGATTTTGGCGGGAGCCAAGCATGCCATTCTCATTCATTCATGCAAAACATATCTTGGCGCCAACCAACCAAGGTCCTGCACACGGCTCACATGTCAAGAACGCGGCCTCACATTTTCGGTCTTTTTCATCACGTTCTTTCGCCCACAGTCCTACTAAGTAGCTAGAAGCAAACGATCATCAATCATCTCTCGAAGAGTATTTATTTATTCATACGAATGGAAGCAATATCAGCTTATTGGCCGTTCCGTTGCAAGTATTGGTATTGTCGAGTCGAGAATTTGATCACACAAGGTGTCCCTTTATTAGAGTAGTCTTAATTCGTAGTTCACAGTTTGAAGTGGCTGGGTGCCTGGCAAGCAACGTCAAGCCAATCACACACCTGCTGGTCTCGTAGACGTGCAAAAGTAGCGGTACTAGTACCCAACCAAGCTACTAGCTAGTAGTCCAAATTTCCTCCAGATGGACCAACATCTCACACCTCTCCTCACACGTCCCTCTCAGCATGGCACATTTCCTTTCCTCAGTTTCACACAAAAACGGCTGATTACGGTTCCCGTGGTTCGAGCTTTCTTCTGGTCCTGTGCTTTCTGGTGACTTCAGTTAGTTCAGGGTTTAGATCTGTCTTTTGACGTTGCTGATCCTTTCTTTTGCTTCACATACCGGTAAATCTAATTTAGAAGGGATAGGATATACTTCTTAGTCAATAATCTAGCTACTACTAGTAGCTACCCATCTACTCTGATTCAAATCGGCACCGGTACCTTCGTGCATCATGCAGGTATTCCTCGGTGAACGAGTAGGCACAGGAGGACAAGGTACTCTAGCATCCTTCGCTCGTTTCCATCAACTTTTCAATGCCACCCAGCACACTTTCAAACTCGACGGATTTCCACTTGCCAAAGAGAGGATGCGAATAGAACGATCTCATCGGAACCCTGGGAGCGTCGAGGCCGTGCAGGAACTTGGCTATTGCCATTGCTGTGTAGTCGTTGAACCTCGCGTCACCTATCCTAACAGAACCCTCCTCCTGCACCTGACTATGCTTCCCGAGTTGAGGCAAGTCAGAGAGAAGTCCCACCGCATCGTTGCGTAGCTCATTGAGAGGGACTTTATGGAATGAATCTGGTAGGAGACCCTCCTTTGTGTTGGCAACATCACACGAATCGTCGCCCACCGCTCCGTTCTTGTCTCGTGAGAAATACTGCGAAGTCAACTCCTGGAATCGCGCTAGACCCGCCGACTTCTCTGTAGTGTTGGCATTGGTTGTTGTAGATTTCGTGTTGGCAGCGTCGGCAACCTCCTTCATGATCCGGTACATGCCCACGACTTTCTTGGCGCTGGAGTTGACGGCGTTGTGAAAGCTTGCCGTCAAGCTTTCCGCAAGTTCTTCGACCCACTCGCCACTGTCGTCGTTAAAGCGCTCCTGGCCAGTGGCGTGAACAATGACGTGCAAACCTCTCCCAGCTGCTGTGGTATCCAGTGACAGTTCTAGCTCGTTGTTCGACTGGAGCCTTCGAAGAGCAGCATAAACATGTCTTGGTTCTGCGCTGGGGCCCAGTCGGTTGACACAATCGATCACAGAGAAGGAGTATGCACCTTGACTATAGGCAAGGAAACGTTTTTCGAATTTCGATTGATGTTGATCGCACCTCATCGTGTCCTCGGTGGGTGCCTTCCCGTCCTCCGAGAGGACAGGAGCATGGACACAGGTGCTACAGTCTTTGATTGCTCGAGCAATATCTTCGGTCTTGGCCAGACTGGAGAGAGGGCGTTTCTTCAACGCGATTGTTGCTGTGTTGAATGTGATTCCCTCCACGTGTAATATTGGGGACTCGCCTCCGTCTCTTTCGATGAGCGACAAGATTGTCTCGATGGTCTCATGCTTGCAGTCAAACCTGAGCACGGAGACTTCCAGTGGCAAAATCACATGTACGGGCCCTCCTTTGCTTTCAGTCATGTCGACAGCCTTGGCAATCCGTTCTTTTAAATCCAACAGGATGGCTCTGACTTGACTACGAGAAATCAGGTCCGTGTGAACAAGAGAATGGCGGATTGGAATCTCTTCGAGGAATGGCATGGAAATAGCCTTTGCAGGGCGCCCATCACGACCAGCGCGTCCTATCTCTTGAAGATAGTGTTCCAGTGATGCCGATAAATTCACATGGACGACTCCTTCAATGTCCGCTTTGTCGATACCTGGGCCATTCAAATGAGAACAGTCGTGTTAGCTTTGTGGTTGTGTCAAAGATCTTTAATAACAGCATCTTTTGGTCGCAGCGATCGACCCAGCCACACAACTGTTGTAAAACATACCTAGGCCGAAAGCAACCGTCGCCACACAGATCCGAGCCTTTCCACGCATAAAACGGCTCTGAGATTTTGTCCTCGCTGCCGTATTCATGCCTCCGTGATAGACAACCACGCCGCCTGCAACACCGGCATCCGTAAGCTGTTCGGCCACTACCTCTGTATCTTTTTGTCGCCATACGTACACAATCACAGAGCCTTTTGCCAAGCAACCAGGCAATTTCGCCGTGGATTCATCGTCAGCTCGGGCGCCATTTGTGCTCTTTCGTGGCCGTGGACTCAATATCTTGGATAGCTGCAGCAACAGTACTCGTACGGTGAGTGGCAGGACGAAACTCTTTTCTGTGACAGACAACACGCCCACCACTTACCATTGCAAGGCGCTCTTCAATGCTGGTAACATGTATGCATTCCACATCAATGTTGTCACGATCGGTTTTGAGTATACGGAGGCTATCCCCTGCGTTGGTGCTGCCTTCACTGCATTTTTCATGCTGCTCAATTCCAAGCGTGTTGCAAATGTCACCTACAACCCGAGGTTCCGCTGTAGCTGTTATAGCCAGAACGCTTTTTGGGTTGAGAAGGTTCAGGAAATGTTTGAATCGGAGGAAACAAGGACGAAAGTTGTGGGCCCATTGTCTGCAAAAGACGAGACGACGGAATAGAAGGGTTAGCACAAATTGCTTGGCCTCAGCCCGATTGTTGCTTCGATAGCGCTACATTACTCACGATGCACAATGAGCTTCATCAATACAGAGCAGCGAAATGTCTGGGAAAGTTCTCTGTCTCGTTTTCGTCTCCGGATCCCAGACCGGGCGGAACAACCGCCGAAAGGAAGCACTGACGAGACGTTCCGGCGAAATGAAAAGGACCTTGATTCGGTTTCGGACGATATCGTCGACAATGGCGGCCGTGGCTGCAGCCGTCAAGGATCCCGATAGGGTCGCGGCCGGGACTCGAGGCGGTAGGGATCGGAGTTGATCTTGAATGAGCGAAATCAACGGCGACACCACGATGCAAATGCCCGACATCATTGCGGCAGGTAGCGCATAACAGAGCGACTTTCCAAATCCAGTAGGAGCCACCAAGAGTGTGCGCTTGTGATCCAAACATCGTTGTATCGCCCATTCTTGGTGAGGACGAAAATCCTGCAAGCTAAAGATGTCGCGGAGACATCGGAGTTGAGGGGTTGCGGTCAAATCATCCATGTCCAAATCAGCAATAGCCTTGTCCAATGCCTCTTCTTCCTCGTCGTCAAATTCGTCCTCGTCTTCCATCTCATCCTTGGTCGAAGAGACATCCTGGCTGCTCCTGGTTCTACTAGTTTCCGTGGTGTCAGCGGTCTTTTCTGATGCAAAGAACTCCAATTCTTCATCCGAAGACTCGTCATCATCGTCGTCGTCACTCTCGCTGTCATCGTCATCCTCCACATCACTGCCGTCACACTCGTCGGTTGCCTTGGAAGCCGCATCACCTTTGCTCGGTTGCTGTTTTGCTGCTGCTGCTGCAGGTTGCTCCTTTGGAGCTGCCACCGCCGGTTGCACCTTGTCCTCCTTTTGCTTTTCGGTTTTATATTGTGGCAACTTGCTCAATTCATCTCGTACCCAAATAGAAAGGCGTGTCACGAGTTGTTTCTTTTTGCTATTATTGGCAGCAAAAGTCAATCCCCGTTGTGCCGCTTCTTGTTTTAGTTCGGGTACTGTCAATTGCTGAAACCGACTCGTGTAAGCGGCGACTTGTCGTGCCACAAACCCCGAGTAGGATCGATTGGCCAAGAGGGCTCGAGCGGCGGCTTGGGTGGTATCGTCGGCCCATTCAAAGTAATCGCACTGTTCTCCCTTGGGCATGGAACAGGCATAGAATTTGCGTCCCTTGTTGCCAGTGGTATTTTTCTTGACGACCAGCAATTTGCAGGGCAATTGATGACGAGCACATTTGGGATGCGAGTTTTCTTCGTTTGCTGCTGCTGCTTTGGTGGACTTGGTCTTGTTCTTGTTGGGATCGGTAGAAGTAGTCTTCTTGTTTTGGTAGACACCATCCAAGTAATCATCGAGAGGATCCAAACCAGTGCGTCTCGATTGCGTCGAGGGAATGCTTGCGGTGGACACTACTTGGTACTGATTCTTGCCACTTTTGTTATTACTGTAGCGTTCCCGTTCTTGCCACTTTTCCTGTCGATGACGGCGAAGCAATCGTTTTTGATTGGTCTTGGACCGGGCCCCTCGACACGCTCCGGCACTGTTTCTCAAGTTTTGTCGGACAAAGTTGTCATTGTTGACTGGTTTGGGTTTGATTTGCTTGGTTTTGGTTTTGGACTGCAGAGTAGTGCTGCTGCTGTGGAATTGTGATTGTGATTCGAATGTTGAGGTTTGTCTAGTGGTTGTTGCGGAGGAATCCAGTAAATTGGTGCTGCTGGAAAAACTAGTAGAAGTAGTGTGGTTTGTGGAGAGAAAGGATGGCACGGTGGGTGCATTGGTAGTGGCGACTGCTGGTAACATGGATGCTAGAACAGAAGCTGGTTGGAGTAGATTGGGTGTATCCGTACATGTATTGGTAGCGGTCTCGGAGAACGCCTTTCTCGAAGCAACGCTGGAACGCCTGGCTTTGGCAGTGGCGAGTTGTAGACTGACTTTGGTTGTCTGAGGAGGATGAGACTCAGCCGGCTTGGTTTTTGTGATGAGAGTACGGTTGACCTCAGACGAAGAAGCATCATCCTGCTTGCTACTAGTCTCAGAACTGATTGGTCGTGTAGTGGAAAAAAGATCAGGCTTTGTCTGACGTGTAGGTTTTGTAAGTGCTTTTGCTTGAGGAGGTTGTTGGATAGTACTACATGCAGTGCCAGCATTGACGCAAGCTGTACTTGGATGTTTTCGCTTGTTGTGGTTCCTTGGGTCTCCTCCTTTCTTGGTGACTGTCTTTGACGCAGCAGAAATGGTAGAACCGAGTATCGCTGTGGTTCCTGATACTCCCACTCGATTGGTGCTAGAACTGAGTGCTGCACTACCGGTAGTAGTATTGGTTGATGATGGGTTGAGTTTCTTTCTGCCCGCCACTAGACTGGAAAGACTCGTCTTTTGGCCTCCAAAGGATGTACCAGTAGAGGCAGTTCTCACGGAGCCAACCTCCGGTTTCTCTGTTTCCTTCGTCACATTCGTCACATCCTTGGAGATCTTTGGTCGCTTACTGGGACGCTCATTCTTCTGCTTCTTTTTCTTTTTGTTGTCATTGCGGAGCAACTTTTCCAATTGCAGTATGGTATCCGTCTTGGGCGCTTCTTTCTTGTTGCTGCTAATCACACTTGACAAGGACAATACACGCTTGTTGCTGCGGCTGCTAGAGCCAGAGAGACCGGCTTTGGCTCCTGCTGAGGGTGGCTTGTTGGGCTTATTATTGGGGTTCATCATCATCGTTGCTTGCTTTTGACTACTACCAGGTAGTATGCCTTTACAAAAGGTGCGCCATTGAAATCCCGAGCCCTTTTCGTCATTGGAGTTCTGCTCGAGCGCTCTCGGATACAAGCCGGCAAAGCCTATTTTGCTCACAGAAATGGAGTGTGACTGGAAAATGACAGATGATGATGATCGTGGCACAAGCATCGTGGTGGCAACTAACGCATCGTTGCCTCTACGTTGCAATCTGTACACGTACGGTACAGTCATACGCTACGGGCGCTTTGATGATATATTAGGATGGAGTGGAATGCACGTTGTAACGTGGGGTGATTTCGCAGCTGCAGCGTAGCGTTTCTACTAGTATTTTACCCTCATCCTGGTAGGGGCACGACCTCGGATAGGAATGACGGAGTTGATTGGGCATTACAGCGTGGAACGAAGGGAACCTTCGTGATTTCACAGCTTCAGCGCAGCGTAGCATTGCTACCCTACTCTACTACCGTACAGTCGTGCCGCTACGATCGGTGATGAAAGGCATAGACGCCAAAGCGTGGAATTAGAGAAGATTCCAAATGCAGTGCTGCTCGATTAAGTCATTATTTTCAGTTCACTGAAATTGTTACTACCAATACACGAAACTCTCGTTTATTTCGCTACCTATCTATCTATCTATCTATCATTTCAACAACAATGATCCCTACCACCATGATTCAAGCAATCGTTACTTTGATCCTTGTGCTCTTGACGCTTCCCAGCGTCTTGTGCCCCACCACCCACGCTCCACTTGTCGTCGTTGTGGAGAACGCTACCGCTCCCCAGCTCCAAAGCACCACTGCGGCGTTTGAGCCCGATGCTGCACTCGACAACAACAAGACCGCTACCACCTTTTTCGTCTTTCCTTTCTACGCTGGCCGCCAGGATCACCATGATGAACATCCTGCTGCTGTCATTGCTCCCGCTGCTACCATTATGCTCGATGTGTGCCTCTACGTCTCGGACACGTTCCCTGCTGTGGATGTGACGCCGGCACACTGCTTCTCCACTCTCAAGACTGCCTTCACGGTGGCTACTGACGTTGCGACTGGATGGGTGCACACCAAGGCTTCTTGGAGTGCTTCCTGCATCCGTTTCCAGTCAAGCCTCTCCAATCACTTCCACTGCTGGGTGCAGTTTGCTTCTTCCAAGGTCTCTGACACCAGTGCCACTGTCAGCTCCTCCGTCCAGTCATTGCTCTGGGAGTGTCTCTTGAATTATCTCGGGTGTCTCTGCAAGTGTCTCTGGATATGTCTCTTGCAGTGTCTCCGCACAGCTCCTTCTTGGATTGCTGCCTGTATCCAATTCATTCAGGTTGCCTCCAAGCACTGCAACTCCTTTGTTCAGTTGGCCTCTCCCAAGATTGCCACTGCCACCGCCGCTGTTTGCTCCTGGGCTGGTTCCGTCAAGTTGTTCCTGGAGCCGATCGCCAGGACTGCCACCAATGCCGCCTACAATCGCCTGCTAGACTGTCTCGCCGCTGGGTATCATGTGGCGCATGGTCTTCTGGGCGACTCCTTTTTCCGTATCGCTTTTTGGTTTGTCGTGGGAACGGTAGCCTACAAGGTTCATGAGTGTGTGTCGACATGGCGCAGAAAGCGCACTGAGAAGGCAAAGGAGGCACTCATCATGAAGCAAATTGTAGCGGAAGGCGTGAAGTACTTTGCTGACCATTTCATATTCGCCAGTGAACTCTTCCATTGTGGTTTTGCGGAAAGAGTCACCCCTCACCATCTGTTAGCCAAGTTCGACGAGCGAATTCGGAAGGTCCACCCCGACAAGGGGGGAGATGGATACGAAGCAGGGTCGTTGATCCATACTTTCACGGAAGTCAAGAAAGTTTTTAATAGAGCCGCTCGATATTCCAAGAAGCAAGCCAAGAGAAACTCATCAACTTTCAGTTTGTGCGGCGCATTTTGGCGGTGGCTTACATCTTGGTCCAAGTCTTCTGCTGCCCCCACCATACCAAGCCTTTGTGGAGCGGCAATGGTGAAGCAACTTCAAACAAAAAGAGACGCAGCGGCGCTCCAGGGTAAGCATTGGCCAAGCATGCCCATCCTCCACCCGACGTCTCGCACAGAACCTTGCATTTGCTGGACTTCTGGACCTCGAGCATCTACTCCATTGCCGAAACATTGGCCTTGGTCATTGCCGAAGGAGGAGGCGGAGAAGCCAAAGAAGTCAAAGGATGAGGAGAGGGAGCAGCAGAAGAAGGAGCAAGAACGGAAAGGACCCACCCTTTTAGAGGTATACGGAATTTGCCAGATGGAGTGGACACAGGAGTTGGCGAAGGCCAAGTCCGTTTCCGAGTGTAAAAATGCTCTCGAAATACTCAAGGAAGAAGTTCTGACGGATGAGTACCTGGGTGCATTCCTGCGGACTGGTCGAGTAGATGTTGGAGACTCGAAACCCGCAGCTGTGCAACCAGCGCAAGTGGAACCGGCAGATGTGCAACCAGCGCAAGTGGAGGAGGAAAGAATTGGAGCCATGGATGAATTGGATTAGATGGCAGGATTTGTGAGGGAAAGCGACGTGGAGGAAAGTGCAGAGGCACCGATTCGTTGGGAGGATTCAGCCACTCGGAGGGATGTGGCGTTGGCATGAGGATGACTTGGATGAGTCTGCCACTTGGAGGGATGTGGCGTATGCAATGAATTGATGACTTGGATGAGTCTGCCACTCGGAGGGATGTGGCAAAGACATGATTGGATGACTTTGATGAGTCTGCCACTCGGAGGGATGTGGCGTACGCTTGGATGATTGGATTGGATGAATTGGGAGGAGCCACTCGGAGGGATGTGGCATAGGCGGTTGGGAGGATTCGTGGAAGGAACTTCTCGGGGGAGAATCCAGCACGTGGATTAGATGGATTGGTGCGAAGGAATTGTGGAGGAAGCGACGGGTGGGGAGTGCGGCGGGGAGGAAAGCAGCACACGTATGGAGGTGGATTGGTCCAGAGGGGTTGTGGACGAAACGGGGCGGGGGCAGCACAATAGTGCGTTTTAAAAAGTGGGATTGGGGCAGCACAATAGTGCGATTGCGATTACAAGTGGGATTGTGACGGAAAGTGACGGGGGAAGCAGGCAGCACAGTAGAGGCCGCCAATGTTCATGGGGGGAGGCATTCCGGTTGGATGGGGATCTACACTTTCAAGGGCGGGATTCGATGGCTGGCAAGCAAAATTTTGAGGTCTACGGCTACATCAAAACACTCATCGAGAGTTGACGAAACAGCACATGTACCTACCTGACAAAGCTCCAAGTTGGTATGGTTCGGAGTGGATCTCCAGCGTTTTCGCGAGGAAGAGAACAAGGCCTTCCAGTGGATGGATGAGGATCTACACTTTCAACGGCAAGAGTCGATGGCTACAAGCAAAGGTTGAGGACATGTGTACAGGATCGCCTGATCACACCCCAATACACCTCACTGCAATCATTATTGAGCCGACTTGGGTACATGTTCAGGATCGCCTGTTCATACCCCAATGACCCCTGAGGTCTGCCAAGTACTGATTTTGGAAGGGAATTGTCTGACAAACTGCGGTACCGTCGTATCTGGGCCCAACCGTTCAATAGACTTTTCCAGTAGATGTCCTTGTTGGAGCGAAGGTTCTTCCTTTGGAGTTGCTGTTTCAAGCTGAGTGGAGATGTTGCGCCCTGAGCTAGTGGGTGCATTGCAGGGATGAACGGATTTGATGCCACTCTCAATGGAAGGAAAATGTCTGACAAACTGCGGTACCAGTCGTATCTCGGGCCCAGCCGTTCAATAGACTTTTCCTTGAGTGGCGGTTCTCCCTTTTGGAGGCCGAGTAGAGATTTGTTTGCCGTGAGCCTATGAGGCGCTACCCTTATCCCAGAGCAACAGGGATGGATTCTTGAAGTGAATTGGATGCCATGATCGGACGCCATTGTCAGTGGCTGTGAGCCCAGTATGAGGCGCTACCCTTATCCCAGAGCAACAGGGATGGATTCTTGAAGAAGTAAATTGGATGCCTTGATCGGATGCCATTGTCCGTGGCTGTGAGCTGCGGCTACCCTTATCCCAGAGCAACAGGGATGGATTCTTGAAGAAGTAAATTGGGTGGCTGTGAGCTGCACTACCCTTATCCCATAGCAACAGGGATGGATTCTTGAAAAGGGAATTGGATGCCATGATTGATCGGGCGCCATTGTCAACGGCGCTTCGATCCCTTCAAAACTTGTAAAGACTTGTTACTTTCCAACTTCGTGACTCTCTGTTTCTCGTCTCTCGTCTCTGCGGGTGCATCGTAGTACGAGGTAGTACTGTAGGAGAAAGTAAGCTCATCCAGGTACGAATTGATAGATAGAGAGCATTCGTCAATGATAGTCCCGTACCACCTGGATGTCTGCACCAAAGTCAAAGTCTCCGTTGCCTCCATAGATCGAGCTTCTTCTCAAGGGAATCCAAGGTTGTGAATCTTTGTTGCGCTTGTACGGTACAGTTGAATCAAACCACGCTCATAGATTTGGTTCGAACCTGCTTAGCAGGAGCACCCACCGCCAGAAGTGTCCCATCCCGAGACAGCGATACGGCAGTACGTACCAATGCCATCATGCTGCGGATCACGAGGTGCAATCGGCAGACCCACTGCCTCCCATTCGACTGTGCTGTTCGTTCGTTGTCGTCGTGGACGATAGAGCACGACGCTATTTATTGGCAAAGAAGGAACCACCGGTGGTGCAATGCCAGTACGTAGATCCGAGAAAAAGGCAGCACCCCCACAAAATCGCTTCCAACTTGGCGCAGAGTCATGTTGTGGCGGTCAATCTCAACAACACGGACTCGACCGGGTTCCGTCGTGGCTGCCACGTACGTTCCATTGTCGGATAGTAGTGCCAAGAGTGCCCCCATGGTGATGTGTAATGTAATAGCGCCAATCTCTTGTGCACTACTATCATGAGCTAGTTTGTAATAGTTTGTACAGTACACATACAGACGTTCGGCAGTGGGTGCTGCCACGGCCAGCCGTCATGGGATAACTTGATTTGTTGGTTCCTAACTTTAGAAACCCACTCGCAACCGCATGGCTCACTTCGATCGTCGGGGGCTTGCAATCAATGTGAGGGTGGAATTGCCAAGAACGACTTTGCGTCCAAGCGAAGAAACCGACGGACCCACCATGGCCAAGACAAGTGCAGCAAGTGTAGAAATGGAGAAGGCATCGTCTGGCTGCGGTCCAGAATGGCAATCGTTTGCGTTTCGTTGTTGGTGTTGTTGTTTGTGTGATTCTATTGGATGAATGTAAACTTCCTGTTGATGTGCTGCTTCCAAGATAGATACGACACTACCAATCGTTCTCCATTGCGAGAATCGAATCTGGAAGGGGCTGTGAAAGCCCAGATGCTCCTGCAGCTGACCAAGAATGGCGGCCTGCTGGGTGCATCCAATGGATAGTATCCTTCCTGGGAGAATGAAGCCAATGTTTGGCCCTAATCGGCATCTTTGCTGTCCAAAGCGAGAATTGGTCGCACCGTACCGGTAGATTATTGATTGACAATTAATGAAGATCCAAATAAATATTCCTTCATTGTAGCGAGTCAATTGAGTGGCCGCACAGCCCCGAACGTCATTTTCGAAAAATCTTGCGAAAACTCGGTACCGGTAGGTAGGTAGGAAATGATTCATTCCATTGTTGTGTCAAATACTTTGGATGTGTGCTGGGCAACCAGCTCGATCGTAGCTTTGATGAGTTCTTGGCTGTTCTGTTTCTCACCAGAGTTGGCTAAACAATAGCGAAAAATCGACCATGGCGTTGTTGCAACGGGCAAGAGCCAGCATCAGAGGATGCTCTCCATCTCTCTTAGTTAGCAAGCAGAGAATAATAGAATGCCCCCAGGTGATGGCTTTGAATTCCGCGGCCGTCATGAATGTACGTTGATGAGGTAGACAAGCAAGGGGCCCCGCTCATGCAGTCAGAAAACAATCAAGAAGCAAGGCATGGGGCTGAAGGTGCTCCGTGGAGCCCGCACTAGACTCGACACGACTCTTTCAAGATCATCGCTGCCTTTCTGGGCTCGTTCCATCGTTTGGGATGACCAGTACTGTAGCAGCGGCGTGGGGTCTTCTATTCATAGACTAGACTAGACTAGACCGCGCTTGTTGTGTTGTGTTTCCTTGTGGTCACAGCGATCGAAGGGCAAGGAAGGTCTGGCTGACGTCTGGTCATACTGTATTGACCCAATCAAGAGCGGCGCGGCTGCAATTTGGAAATGCCCTGCATCTATTGTACTCCAGGGTGGGTGAATGCCCAGGCATCTGATGAAGACACCCTGATATGGAATTCACAGGGCAAGGATAGGCTGGGAATTGTTTGCCTCTCTTATTATCGAGCGAGAATAATGAACCTGTCATCGGCGTCCTTTCCTAACTAAAAGGTGTCATTCAATCCGATCCAAAGGATCTCATCTCTCTTTATCTTGATAGTGAGGGAGGGATGGTACCGTAACGTCGTTGGTTCAGCCTCGGACAGTCGAGTCTTGTGGGCAAGGAAGCTCCAAATTTTTGCCTCCGACAGAACCCCTCCTGCATGCCAATGACAGCCATGCGAAAGATGTGCATACCCTGACGAGATTCGATTCCGAACCAGATGTATCTCACACCAGTGAGTCTTTTATAGATAGATAGAAGATTGCCTTTCCTCACTAAAACCAGAAGACCTTGCGTTCCTGCGTCGTGCCCCCCTTGACCTCTGTCTCCGTCCTCCTCTTAGCTCTCTCTAATCCATACTAAAACCAGAAGACTGAAAAAAGCTGAGAAGGTACTAGCTACGGTAGTAGACTAGACTCGGTACAGTAGTCAAGATGATGGTCCATAAGAGCACCAACGGCAAGATCAACCACAAGGAAGAAAATGAACGAATGATCCGCTTGGATGACGCCGTCGACGAGCCGATGGATGGTGATGATGAGAAGGATACTTTGACCAGCAATCATCATCACTCTCTTCCGGAGCATCACATTCCTTTTCCAGCAGCCGAAGATCACAAGCCATGGCACTTTATTATTTCCACCAAGAAATACATCCACACGACGTTGACTGCCGTATTGGCATTGTCTCTGGTGCTGGTCTTGGGGATTGGTCAGTCTTCGTCGTCGTCGAGAGCATCTTCCAGTGCTGCTGCTATCGTTGCGGACAGTACAGCTGGCTCTGGCGGCAAGATACCCTGGGCACCTCTTCCCGATTTCTCCCAACCCATTTCTCGCGTGGCATTTGGTAGTTGCATGAAGGAAGACATGCCCATGCCCTTTTGGGATACGCTGCTCGAGTTCCATCCAGATGTTACCATTTTGGGAGGAGATCAAGTTTACACGCAAGAACAAGATGCCTGCTCTGGACAAGGAAATTGCACTCTGTTAAAGCAAGCGTACGATCAACTAAACAATCACCCCTCCTTTCAAGGAGCCAAGCAGCGGCTTCCAATGCTTGGCATGCTCGATGATCATGACTATGGTCTCAATGATTGCTATGCCGACAATCCCTACAAGGATATTGCCAAGGATCTATACTTTGACTTTATGGATATTCCCCAAGATGACGAACGACGTTTTCGCGACAATGAAGGACTCTACACCAGTTATGAATGGGGATCGGGTGATCAGATTCTCCAACTCATCCTGCTCGACACGCGCTATTCTCGTTCGGAATTCCTCTACGACGATGAGAAATGGGCATACACACCCTACGGGCATGACCAAGATCACGGCAAACAGTTCCTCAGTCCAGCGCAATGGGAATGGTTCGAACAAGTCTTGCAACGACCGGCCAATGTCCGTCTCATTCTCTCCACCCAACAGGTATTGACACAGGGTGAATGGGGATTTGAACATTGGAGTCTCATTCCGCGAGAACTCCGCAAACTCGTGCGTCTCTTGAAAAAGTACTGCAAACACGTCAAGAATCCGTCCTTGCCGGTTCTGCTGTCGGGAGATCGACACATTGGTGCCCTCTACAATGATCCGGCGCTTTGGGACGAACTCTACGAAGTGACAGCCTCGAGCTGGACGCATACTATTCCCGATGGCTGGGATCCCGATGGTGTCAAGTGTTCGACGTATCCCAATCCGGCCGTTGATTGCATCGAACAGGATCCCACTCGTATCGGCGACTGGGTGGGTGTCAATCATTTTGGAATGGTCGACGTCGATTGGCAAGATCGGACCGTTCATCTAACTTTGGTGCGAGCCGAAACGTCTCATGCCTATTATGTCAAACAAAAGTGGCAGTACAATACCGATGCGGGGCAAGTGCTCAAGTCGCTGTCCTTGGATATTCCCTAAGTGGATGGATGGATGGATGGATGGATGGGGAGAGACCCCTTTTGCAACCACCTCCAGACTGGGTCTAGTGACACGTATTACTACCAACTGGTAACTTGCGTACTCAGGCTGATTGAACGTCTTTTTGCAACAAGTCGCGAAAGTAGACGTACATATCTTTTTTACACAGCAACCATGGTTAAAGGTAGATCTTTTACGATTCTTTTGATAACGATGCGTTGTGGATACTGCCACCGAAGATCCATTCCGCCAGTCTCCAGATACCACAGCTCGCCAGATAACATTATAGCTCGAGCCCACAACCGTCCTACCAGTACTGTACTACAAGCATTGCTTTGGATGGTTCAGGATGTTGTCCACCTCGATGATGGTCTCATTCACTGCTTCCATGGAAGCTTCCTTTTTTAAACAATCGCTCCTTTGGCTGCAACTTTCTGTGGGATGACGTAGCTACCGTAGCTGAAGGCTTCTCTCCATTCCAATCCTATTCGAGTGCCAATAACTCTTTGTTGTTACTTCAACAGATTCACCATCAACGTTGTGCTTGAGTACTTCCTACCGTACGGCGGAATGAAGCTCCCGGGCACCCAACAGGATGCGACTGTTTGACTTGTGCATGATACACCAGTACCTCACCCCTTTCAAGTTTGTCGTCTTCGTTGAATGTCCAAAAATCTATATCCCACCATCTCCTGCTTAGCTATTGCCCATCAAGCAAAGTCTACGCCGCTGCTTCATTCCATGGTCCATGCCTCAGAGTCGTTGCTTGTTGCAATGTAACCCAGCCAGCGACAAAGTAAGATCTTCGTCGATCCATATATGAACCCGATACAAAACCAGGTCCTGTCTGTTGCCAGATTGATTGTACAGTACCGGAGATTGCCATTGTGTTGGTCCTCTTTTCTTCAATGCCAGAACATACTTGAGAATGAGATCAGAGCCCAGTCAAGGACACTTTCATGCACTTTCTGTGACCAACCGGTCTTGATTGCCAGTGCACACAATGAACCGGATTTGCTTTTGCTCTCTTGGACTGTCTGTTGCACGATGGACATCCAGAATTGGAGAACTGACACAAGGGAGGAACTGGCTAAAATGAAGACCCAACAGATAGCTTTGCAGCCATGATCCTTTGGTGCAAAATATGTGGACTTCGTTAGTAGGAGAGGTAATTGTTGTATCTATGTAGTTCTTACTGTATTTCTGGGTGTGTTTTCAAAGGTTCAGTTGGATCGTCATCAATCGTTGGGATGGCTCCGTGTGTGCTCTATTCTTGATCAAACACCAGGAGAAGTGAAGTTTCTTGCTTGTGTTCTGTGGATGTCAGTCTGCCATGCTTGATGTCAGTGATGGTACTCGTGGACGCCCCTGCTTGAATATCCCATCGAAAACCACTGGTTTCTTTATTCAAAATGGCAATGGTGGCCTCGACGGCTTCCTTTCCGAGTTGACGGCGCACTGGAATATCGGACTTTTTGTAAGCACGGCTCAGGCCCACCAATCGTTCGCAATGCGCCTTGTTGATGGATTCCACAGCGGATACATACTGCTCGGGGGACAGTTTTCCACGAAGAATCGAAGCATCAAAGGGTGCCTTGGCATTGAAGAACCATCCCGATCCCTGGAGCTCCATCACGTTGGGTCCAAAATTGCTTAATTGGAGTCGAGGAAGTTTGTCGGTGAAAGCTGGAACTTCACTTTCCAACTGTTCCATGGTGTATTTGCTATTGGAGCCTCCCATTATTGTATCTGTCTTCTGTATCCAGTAGTGTGGGTTCTGTTGCGGTTGCTTTACTATATTATGAGAACAGCTTTGAATTTGTGTGGTAGCTTTCTGGGTCAAATGTCTAGCTAGAGGAGCTCTTGCAGGTTGGACACGGTACCTGTATGGATGCGGAGTGTTGCTCTTCCAAGTGTTAGTTTCTTTCTTGGATGAAGATTGCAAATCTATCTGTTGTCTGCTGTTGTGTTTCTGCATGTTCCGTGCGGTGTCTTCGCGAACAAATCGCCAAACTTTCCGCTTTCCCACGGATTCGGATTGAATTGTCTTTTCCCCGGATCAGATTTCTACGTGTCATGCGGGTACCTCTATCCTTAATCAAGGAGAAGTGCAACCAAAGCTGTTAGTCTAGAAAGGTATTCGGTTTTTTTCAGCGTTCGTCTCTTGATTCCTTTGTTCCAGCTCCCTCACTCAGTTATTAATACCTCACATTGGATCCTTATGACGAATGCATGCACAAACGAATATTGTCAATCCAGCCATTGTAGCCGGCTGCCGTATAGTTACATCGACGACAGTGGCAACAGTACCGAACACACTCAGGTTGCTCCCTACTGCACTACGCTAAAAGCTAGTGTAAAGATCTTTCGAGTGTTTTGAGTTTGAGAGAATGAAAGTTATGATGGAGATTAGAAAGCTATGAAGAACTAATCAACGGAGAGATCACATCAAGGATCGTAGGATCTGAACTCCCGCGGGAGATATAAAGTGTGATAGAGTAGGTTGCGGTAGCAATCCTACTCACTCCACGATCCAAAAACGGAACGCGTGAAGATCGTCTAGCATTTATCTATAGCGTGTGGTCTCTCCACACCAGGCTAAATATCTAGGCGATGTTTCATCATCGCTCTAGTATGACTAAGCGGTTATGGAACACCTGTCTCATGACTATTCACGAAAGACTCAGTCATGTAGTCGAACTCAACCCTATCTAGGATCGAGTCGCGAATAAGGCTAGAGCCTGTATTGCATTCGCCCCGGAAAGGGTCACGGAAGGCCGACATCAGATCGGCAAGGAGAACATATGAATTAAAGTCGGGGCCTACCTCAGAGATTTGGATGTAAGAATGTGTCGTCGGCAGCGATGGCACATCCAACCAGGAGAGTGATCAGACCTTTGTCATGGGTGTAAATACACTCTTATGTTAACAATGATCATGGTAAGACTAGTGCCGTTATTGGCGGAGTCTATGCTAAACAGATCGCTACCAAGTGCCATATGTTATTGAACGTCGGTCAGTGTAACCAACCTATTGTGATATTTGTTTGAATTTTTTTTTGTATTTTTGTTTATGTCTCCCTACTTTCTTAGTCTTTATTTCGTTCTTTTTTTGTTTATATCTTTATTTATGCCAATTTAATCATTATCGTTATCTATGTTTGTAGGTACACGTGTTCTGCTGTTCTCTTTATGTTTTTTCTGCATTTTCTGTTTGGCGGTTTTGATGTATTTTTTCGTTAATGTGCTGCTTGACGAACACATTTTGGTGTCGATACTTTTCATCAGAGTTGAAGACACGTATGTATTGCGACGAAGTGACACTGTGGGCGTCATCGCGCGAGTCGGTTTCGATCATATTTCATGCGAGCAGAGACTCGCTCTCTGACGCATAGACAGTTCCCGTCGATGGGTACTTTCAGCCCTACGTCGTTGACTTAGACACGCCAATGTTTGGTATCATTGGTCCAGTTTGACCCGAAGTTGCGCGGAATGGTCCTATCGTGAGGAGCGAGAGACTGTGACTCGCGATCTTATCCGATGACTCACCTTATTCTGAGATCAGCTGGTATGGATTGGACCTCGTCTGTTTAATAAGGTTGGTGGTTCATTGTCAAGATAACTAATCGTTTCCTTCCTTTCGTAGGAAGGCGCTTGAACTTGTCTAGTTAGTTGACTTTCGAGTAATCAAGCTGATACTAGTTCGGACTTTCGGAAAGTTGTGTGTGCTTTTAGCGATTGGAAGATAGTTGGTATTCATCTAACTATTCAACGTGATTTACTAGATCGTCGTACAGTAGGATGAGTTGATCATCAACGTTGCACGGACATTTTCTAAGTCATGCATGAGTGTGTTTTTCATCTTCCTTGTTGAAGATGTCGGGACTACTGTAAATGGCCCATTGCAACCTCTGTACTCGTGCTTCACCTTCGGGAGTGATGGTACAGTGTTGCTTCCAGTGAGGTGACAGCTACGACTGTGATATGTACCCTTTTCAGGTTAGACTAGTATCGTACTTGAATCCATCTAGATTAAAGTGCATGTCCTGTATCATTTTGGAGAGACTAGGGACCACTTAAATAAGGCTTCCACTTAATCCTTTGGTTCGGTTCCCGAAATCAAGATGGAAATCGTGCAGATCCCTTTTTCTTGGGAATGATAAAGCTGGTGCCGCCCACTCGGAACGATTCACCTTCTTTGAGTCAGCCTGCCGTCGACAGAGACGTTCAACCCTGTTTTGAGAGTGTTGGTACGGAATACGTGGAGTAGGTGGAGCCCTAGTATAATAGGATTTAGCGTCGCGACGAAGTTCTACTTTAAGTATCGTCCCATTTGCACTTTCACCAAAGTACCTTCTACTCTGGTCGGAGCACCTTGGCTTGAGAAGGCATGAGCATTCCTTGCTCTTCCTTTTTTACCTGGTTTTGACTCTTGCACATCTGCCTTTAGTCAGTTTGTTCGTTTGTATGCCTCACGATTTTCTTAGCTATCTGCATTGTCGTTGACAGCTGCAGTATCGGGAATGGAGAAGTTGTCCTTTCTATCGGTATTGCCATCTTTCGCAGGGAAAAATATGCCGTTCCACTCCACTGACATGTCGTGAATCATCACTTGATTCTTAGGTTCGGTGGGAGTGTCCTGACCTATGATCATGTATTGCGCCCCCAAGTTTTTGGTGGCGTGCAAGTTCCTTTCGATAATTCTATCTTCGCGGACTTCAGGATATGGTGTGCCCTCACACTTCGTGCGGGGTTTCTATTCCTTCATAGAAGCATTCCATAATGTTTGGATCCCGTGATTCTATGGGAAGTAACTTCTTCGCATGAGTTTGGTAATTAAGTTACGTGATGCTCCTGTATCAGTATGCACATGGTTGTTACGGGGCTTTTGTTTCCTTTCTTCTTCTTTCTGTTATATTAATGCCGGTTAGTTTTGAGGTTTCTTGTCTTGCGACGTTTATTTTGGCCATGGACGAAGTTGATGATGCTGAACAGATCGTTCGCGTCTAGTTTTGAGCAGTTTGTAGGCAATTATCTAATTTGCGGTAGACTTCATCAGTTGCAAACCAATCTTGTTTACTATTTAGTTGATTGATTCTATCTTTGGTATGAGAATCGGAACATGGTTCCGAAGAATCATCATCCTGGCCTAAACATCAGACGGAGATCTCTCAATACGAATGATTGAAGTCGAATTCGGCAAGCGCCTTGTCAACGCCAGCCATTTTCTTCTCCATCATTGTTGATGGATTCAACTGAGGAGTCGTTCCTGTTTGTTCGGAGTGTCTTACTTGGTTTTGGCAACATGGTTGCGTTTGCTTTTCTTCTTGCGTTCGGCCTTGACCGCAGCGTTTTAGACTTTCTTCATAAGGAACTAAAGTTCCTTTTTGGTGTTGGTCTTGGTGTCGTCGGATTTGCGTTTCAAAGTCATCTGTTCTTGTTGTACGCTGTCTTTTTATCGTTGTCAGACAAGGACTTAGACTTGGCCTTTAGCTTCTTCAGAGTCATGCAAGAAGCAGTATTGTGAGTGCTGGACTCGTGGTAGTCGCACCATTTTTTCTTCGTTCTTGGAAGGATGGTCGTTGTTGCGATTAGAAGTAGACTATGGATTTTTTCTTTTTTTGGGTTTTTTGGGTTTTTGTTATTTTCTTTTTCTTCGGGGCTTAGCTTGCTTTGTGATTCCGCCTTGTCAGTCTTCGGAGTGCTTCCATGCTGTTACAGATTCCAATGGCTTCTCTTCTTTT